>BLKR01010424.1:0-56484 GCA_011170035.1 Teleogryllus occipitalis | reverse complement strand
AAAACCATCGTCCGACAAGATCATTGATACAGATATATTTCCATTGTAATATCACGCTTATCTAATGATTTTGGAGTTGCACGAAGCAAATAAAATAATCTGGATGGATTCTGTAGAATATGATGAACTATTTTGTGGATCCTTAAGAACCGTTACACTTATCTAATGATATTAGGGTTGGAAGATGCAAATAAAATAATATGGATGAATTCTGTGAATCTTTGAGATTCATATGTTTGGAATTCGCAGTAGCTCGTTGAATACCTTCAGAAACGGTATGCAATAATTTTTGCACCCGTCAACTTTAATGAATAATCCCTCTTCGGCATAGGAGTGATTCAAACCAACGCACCGGGAGCGATGACTCAGTGCTTCAACTGATGTCACTGCAGCATCTCTGACCGGGAGCTCCTAGGTTCGAGTCCTGACGGCGGCTGGATTTTCGACACAAACTTTTCAGTTAGGTCGAATTCAGTCGCTGTCTGGAGAATTCTAACGGCCGGCTGCTCTGATCGGTAGTTTTCCGTGGTTTCTCCGATCAACACCAGGCGAATGCCGGAGCAGTACCTTACCAAAAGGGCCACGGACCGCGCACGATCTTTCCTTCCTCTTACTTGTCCTATCCTCTCCCTTTACACATTTGCACTAACATGCACTACACTTACAAACATGCGGGGAGACCGGACGGGGACAAAGAACTTGCCCCGACTGGGCCGGTGCCCCGCTGGTGATAGATACCTGGTTGAGGAAAACACCGTTAGCCGACGTTAGGTCGACGCCGGATCTGGTCATCCAGCGCGGGAAGACCACCGCTATCACCCGAGCAAAAACATGCAATACACTTACGGAACTAATGACCATAGTAGTTGACGATCCTGGAATATCAATCGAACCCACGTCTTTCCATATACCTGCAACTTAGGCTGCTTATACTGCATCACAATCATTGAAATCGATGTTTCAATGTTTGAAACATGTTCCACATCATCCGACAAGATTATTGTTTCACCCATATTCCCACTGTAATTTTACACTTACCCAATAATTTTTGGGTTGCAAGATGCAAATAAAATAATGTTGATGAATTCTTTAGAATATTATGATTAGACGTCGGATGTTTAGGGAAATGCCTATTTTTTTCTAGAGAACTTATTCAAAGGCTGATAACATATGTCCACGAATCATGACAAATGATGACATATGACGAAGTTTTATAATGCTTATTTTTGCTTATTTTAGCATAAATGCCTATTTTTTGCATTAATTCCTTTTTTAGGACTTTTTTGCCTTTTATTTATTATATTTATATACAATGCTAAGATATCGGAAAATCGGTGATGGTCCAACGTGACCATTCATTATGAAATATTCGATTCACGTCTTGAAATTTAAAATTACGAGTGAATTCCCGAAAGTATACCAACTGATTTTTTCCATTTCCCTATTTCATAAATACCAGCCATGATCTGAGAACATGGACGATACACCGAGAGAACCGAAATTTTAAGTGGAAATAAAGATAAATTCGCAGAAGGTTTCAATGGTGCTAGTGTTGGATTGCTAAAATATATGCCAGTCACATCGTTCAGATATCCTTCTCCGCATTCAAACTGGTTTTGTCTCCTAGTCGTCGAAAATTTGAAATTGTGATCCTTGAAAAGTTACTGGTTATATGTAAATATTACTGGTTAATGGAAACTATTAAGAATAAAATGTAGAAGAGTTGTAAATGTGTAAATCTAGTTTTACATTAAAATATACGAACTGGTTTTCTGCATTACAAAATAATATAGACAAAAAATACAATTTTTCCACTTTATTGTGTATGACTCTTATGACAGTGCCTTTTTTATCCTTATTCTTGACATTTTCAGCGCCTTTTTAGGCGCCTAAAAGACGGTTTTTTAGTGCCTAAACATCCGATGTCTAATTATGATCCATGAGTTTGGAATTCGCCGTAGCTTATTGAATGGCTACAAAAATGCTATGCAAAAATTTTTACATCCTTCAATTTCAATGAAATAAAAGCAAGTATTAGATTGTTATGGTACATTTACGAAATAAAATGTGTTTAATTAGAGCTGTCATATCGAAAGACTGGGTTAAAACAATTTAAGATGTAATGAAAAAATACTAAATGATTATTTATATAGTTGAGTCATTTTCCGAAATATAAATGGACTTCACTCTATATGTAATTGGAAGTTCCAATTACAGTGAACGTTCGTTGACACGAAATCCGAAATAATCCGGATACTCACTATGTTTTTTTGTTTGTTTTTTTGCTGGGACTCAAGTTTTGTTTGTGTTTCAGCGAAACTTCTGTTAATCGAACACGTACTAACGAGGGTTTACGGTAATTTTTAATTTTTTGTCGAGCATCTTTTTTATTGCTTGGTTACTAAATAAGACGTTTCTATATAAGTATATAAAATAAATCTAAGAATGTATTAACAAACTTGCTTGTACATTACTCTTCAAATGCACCCGTATACTTCGGAAAATTCGCCCAGGAAGTCCAAGGTTGTTTTAGCGTCGCTAATATCCCTGAAATGATTGCTCAGGCGAAACGTAATTAAGAAAAGCGCCAAGCGCAAAGGCTTCCTTTAGACAGGTTGCCAAAAAACAAAAATGTTCAGGTTACGGGCACAGCGTGCGAACGAGGTTCAGCAACCGACGATCGAATGGATGTCATCTTTTTCTTGCTGGTTGCACTGCTCCAGTGTTTCTTACGAACGTTGAGTCATCTGCGGACTCTAACTGTTCTTCTTCGAGGAAGAATTGACGCCATGACAAACAAACTTTCTCAAAATAGAATCGAAACGCAACAGAGACTCCTTATATGAGTTTTCGAATCTCTGTTCATTCAATATTATACTTAAAAAGACTTATTTTGTTTAATAATCAAAACAAGATATGTGTTGATAAAATTCGCGAGGGATAGGAACGGAGTAGTGTACTTAAATAAAAATCAAATTAAATAGAATTTTAGTCATTCAATTCCTGCAGAGTGACCTCAAAATTACTCGTCCTCTCCTCATTATTCCAATGCGTATAGTGATGATTAAATATATTGTATGTTTACACGACATTTCACTCGGAGAGGGTCGATGAAGTAAATGTGGCAGGTTGTAAATACGCATAACCGTCTACGACCGTAACAGATGTTTGTTAATTTGAGTTATCTTTAGTTATGTCTTCATATCACAATAAATCAATGTCGTCAAGTATATGCATTGGTGAACCCGTTATTCTGTAACGAAATCCGCTCACAACTATCCAAAACAGAGGCTCGGCAAACGAAAACGACAGAGGCATTAGTAAAGGTTTTCGACAATTAAGGACTGCTCTGGTAGTTCAGACCGGGAGCGGTGACTCAGTGCATCAACTGATGTCACTGCAGCGCCTCTGACCGGGAGGGTTACACTCCCCACGGCGGTAGGATTTTCGACACTAGCTTTACAGCCAGGTGGAATTCAGTCGCTGTCTGGAGGAGAAATCTAGCAACCGGCTACTCTGATCGGTAGTTTTACGTGGTTTCTCCGATCAACACCAGGCGAATGCCGGAGTAGTACCCTAACAAACGGGCCAGGGACCGCCCGCGATCCTTCCTTCCTCTTTCTTGACCTATCCTCTCCCCTTACACACACACTAACATGCACTACACTACCACATATTCCGGGAGACCGGTCGGGAGCTTAGAGAGTCCTGGTTAGGGGAAACCCCACTAGTCCACGGTAGGTTGGCGCCGGATCTCGCCATCCAGCGGGGGATGATCACCACCATCTCTCGAGAAAAAATATGCACTACACTTACGGTACTAATGACCAAATCAGTTGACTCGCCCGGATACAGGAAAAAATCAATCAATCAAATAGTTCAGCAGAAAAGTTCAATTCACGAATGCTTCTTAAAATGCAAAGAACCCATCATTAACGACAAGCAAATAAAGTAAATTCATTCAAAAACACAAACGGTGTTCTGGCGAAAGGCCGTGAATCATGTGGAGCAAGTTCTATCTACGAGCCCTTCATTGCGACCTAATTTCAATTACCAGCTCGTAGTGGCGACATCTGAAGGTCGAGTCCGGCAATTTGGTGTCGCTCTTCCGGATAGCCGACCAGTCAGAACGATTCGCTTGGAGGAGAAAGTGTCTAGTTAATCCGGTTTCGGTAAGCGACACTTGAAAGTATGCGAAGCTGCAAGGTGATTTCTCAAAGAGCGTTCCAGGATTTCAGGACATCTAAAAACATCCTAAAGAGAGAGCGCTCATTTGGGTCATTTGTTTTTCGGTGCAACTAAGTAGGAAAGAAATATCTAATTGTTTTCTTTAAATAAAAAAAGGTTCAGTGAGATAGTAATTTTCTAGCATACTTGTAAATAAGAGTATGAATCCCAAATGATTTCGTCACAAAAATTAATATTAACGAAATAATTAGTATGTAATACAAAACAAAATGTTAAAGTGAAGTGAATGTTCAGTCGATATAGTAATGAATTTTCATGTTAAAAACATATTCCATATTTTTTTCAACATGGGATTGTTAAATTCTTGTGTGAATGTGTGCGATATAAATGTACGATTAGCACAAAATAGATTAGTTTAGACGCATAAATAATTTATATTTCTTTGATTATCATATTCATACTTTTCTTCGCCTTAAAAAACATGTTCTCCAACACATAATTTTATATTGGTTCAACACTCAATGAGCATTTAAAACAATGGTACCTTCTGCAGGTTCTGAACTGATGTAGAATTTTATGATGCAACTGATGACTTAACTGATGTAACAATGTTCTTAATAGAAGTAGAAACAGTTATTCTCACAGAACGTCACCCCGATGTTAAACCATTTACAATGGAATCCTTCAGTCTGAATACCTCTCTTAAGCCATACACGTCTTTTCCTGGAACTAGCTTGGCGGTCATTCCCGGAAGATCTTGGACATTTTCCAATTAAATCGAAGATATCGAGCTCACAGGCGATTTCATTGAGTTACCTCATAACAAACATGCTGAACGGTATGAGAAAATGAACACTAATTTAGTATTTATTGATTGGAAAAGAAATTTTCCAAATTCTGATGAAGATCCCATAGTTTCCAGATGAATGATTATGTTGTGTTTGTATGGAGACTGATAAATGATACTATAAGGCGCACCAATACGATAAATTACAAAATATTAATTAAGAAACCTATTCAAAATTGAAATAAAACAAAAATAAAAAAGGACAATGAATGTAATTATTGAAACACTTTAAAGAAATGTAGGAGGTTAGAATATATAGGCTATAATTTACACCACATTCAATGCACTCAACTGGAGGAATTTTTGAATTTCCTCAGTTAGAAACAGATTTTATACATGACCAACTGCATTTCATTATTTGAAAGAGGACAAGTTACAGATTTAGTCACTATTTAGTGTTTCCGAGTGCGTGAAGTACTGTGATTATTAGACCCGTGAGTGTAGTACAGATTATTCCCGGTAGGTGGCGTGTGCCTCCTCCGCTGAACCGTTAGATCCGCCGCCATTCTACACGTCATGTCGGATTGTAGGGTTTCCACTTCAGGTACCTCCCTCAAAGAAGCACATCGCCAGCCGGGACGACATCTGTAAAGGGAGAGAAGCCGTGGATGAAGAAGGAAAAATCGCGCGCGGTGCGTGACCCGTTTGCTAGGATTCTGCCGCTGGTATTAATCGGAGAAACGACGGAAAACTGCCTCGAGTCCTGACGGCGGCAGGATTTTCGACACTAGCTGTTCAGCTAGGTCGAATTCAGTCCCTGTCTGGAGGAGAATTCTAGCGGCCGGCTGCTCTGATCGGTAGTTTTCCGTGGTTTCTCCGATCAACACCAGGCGAATGCCGGAACAGTACCTTAACAAACGGGCCACGGACCGCGCGCGATCTGTCCTTCCTCTTCCTTGTCCTATCCTCTCCCCTTACACACACACTCACACTAACATGCACTACACTACCACATATTCCGGGAGACCGGTCGGGAGCTTAGAGCTTGTCCCGGCTGCGGCGGTGCCCCACTGGTGGAAGAGTCCTGGTTAGGGGGAAACCCCACTAGCCGACGGTAGGTCGGCGCCGGATCTCGCTATCCAGCGGGGGAAGATCACCGCCATCGCCCGAGAGAAAAACATGCACTACACTGACGGGACTAATGACCGAAGTAGTTGACGCGCCCGGAAACACGAAAAAATCAATCAATCAATCAACGGAAAACTGCCGATCAGGTCACCCAGCCGTTAGAATTCTCCTCCAGACTGTGTTCGAATTTGATCTTGTGATGTAGCTAACGTCGAAAATCCGTCACCCCGTGGACTCCAACCCTTGAACATCCCGTCCAGCGACGCTGCAGAAGTAATTCTGCCATTCAGCCAACGCAAACATTCTGGACTAGTTACAATAACGTAAGATGGTTCTAAAATTATATTTTTCTTAAGTTGGTTTACAAACGTACAATGTCGTTTAATAGATTGTATATTCGGAATATGTTTAGAGTTAGTGAACTAGGTGGTAGTTCATCTTCCCAGCCCATAACTATAAAACCGTTTTCTCAATATTGCTCTCAATGTACTTTAAGATCTAGCCGGCTGCTGAGTATTTTAAGCTTCTCAAACCGTTCACTCCAGGTTTATTTTCGTGCGCGTTGCTCTTGCTCATTGTCGCCGCGTCCGTGCGTGTACAGACATCGTCAGGGCTCTCGCATATCATGTAATTGGCTTTACACCGGCCTTTCCCTCCGTTTTCATCACAGGTATAGAGCAGCTAAGCATGGTTTTAGATGCAGATGCGAACCGACGCAAGTCATAAATACACTCTGTCCAGGAGCGAAAAACGCTTGTGAGATCTCGGTAAATAAACATATGGCAAACAGGAACGAGAAAAAAACTTGCTGATATGTTTCGTTCAGGATGTCTCTATAATTCAAGTTCGCTCCACTAGAGAGCACTGATAGCAACAAAACTGGCATGTTTCTTATAATTAACACTGGGAGGGAAAGAGCTAGCTCTCAGCCTTGACGACATAGCCGTCTCCAACGTAAAAAAGACCCACTCGAACATTCCCCTGATGCGTCTCTAACGCACAAAGAACCTAACTCGAATGCTCTCATTGTACGTCTCTAACGTACAAACGACCCTAACTCGAACGCTCTCATTATGCATCTCTAACGTAAAAACCCTAACTCGAAATCTCTCATTATGCGTCTCTAACTTACAAAAGACCCTAACTCGAACAATGTTATTGTGCGTCTCTAACCTACAAAAGACCCTAACTTGAACGCTCTCACTGTGCGACTCTAACACACAAAAGACCCTAACTCCAACAATCTCATTGTGCGTCTCTAACGTACAAACGACTCTAACTCGAACGCTCTCATTGTGCATCTCTAACGTTCAAAAGACCCAAACTCGAACGCTCCCATTGCGATTCTCCAACGTACACAAGACCCTAACTCGAACGCTCTCATTGTGCATCTCTAACGTTCAAAAGACCCTAACTCGAACGCTCCCATTGCGATTCTCTAACGTACACGAGACCCTAACTCGAACGCTCTCATTGTGCATCTCTAACGTACAAAAAAGACAACAACTCGAACGCTGTCATTGTGCGTCTCTAACGTACAAAAGACCCTAACTCGAACGCTCTCAATGTACATTTGTCACTCCTCCCACACTTCAATAAATCAGCTAGGTCGAATTCAGTCGCTGTCTAGAGGAGAATTCTAGCGGCCGGATGCTCTGATCGGTAGTTTTCCGTGGTTTCTCCGATCAACACCAGGCAAATGCCGGAGCAGTACCCTACCAAACGGGCCACGGACCGCGCGCGATCTTTCCTTCCACTTCCTTGTCCTGTCCTATCCTCTCCCCTTACACACACACTTACACTAACATGCACTACACTACCACATATTCCGGGAGACCGATCGGGAGCTTAGAGCTTGTCCCGGCTGGTGGGAGAGTCCTGGTTAGGGGGAACCCCCACTAGCCGACGGAAGGTCGGCGCCGGATCTCGCCATCCAGCGGGGGAAGATCACCGCCATCTCCCGAGAAAAAAACATGCACTACACTAAGGGGACTAATGACCGAAGCAGTTGACGCGCCCAGAAACACGAAAAAATCAATCAATCAATCGACCGCTCTCAATGTACATTTGTCACACCTCCCACACTTCATTAACTCATCGCCCGTGTGGTTCGCCTAGTGGCCCTCCCGGCGTATTTACTCCGCGCACGGGCGTGCGAATCCAGCGCGTGGGGTGCGGCCGCGCCCCGTCACTTTCTCGGCCGCGGCGCACACTGGTGGAATCAGGCCGAAAACCTGGCCATAACGGCAAACTTCAAAGCGCGCATTCGGAATTCTCACTTTACAAATCTCCTTCGGAAGACATTGGAGCACACTATTTCAGCTCCAGAACGTTATTTCAATAATTTTTGCCGTCCTCATGGTCTCGTAAAGTTACCGTTGCTAGAAACACACTAATTCATTGATTCTTGTCGGCTATATTTGTGAAATTAAAAAAAAGTGTTTAAATTAAATAATTGTGGATTATTTTCGTATTTACGAAATAAGACACTCTCTACTATAAGTTAGGTATATTTTTAAGAAAAAGTGTCTAATAATTATATATACAATGCGGCTGAACTCTAACCTATGGAGCGTAACAATGTTAGACACGTATATCGTGGATTGTATTTTTTGTGCCTGCGTATTCCTGCCTCAATCATTTTTTATTTATCAAGTAGAATACCCTTAAACAGAATATTACACATTTAGCTGCACATACGTGCACTTTTTTGTTTTAAAGCCACTTCACTGCAATGCTACATAGTAAGATTTAACACTAGATATCTCTGAAGTACCTTCGACGCCACAGGGAATTATTTTTTCTGAATATTTTTTCGACTTCTCCTTCTTATAAATACTTTTAATAAAACAAAATTGGTGATATACATTTTTGAAATGTTAACGATATTAACCCGCGACCACGAGAAATAATGAATCCATAATTTTACGCAGCTTATTATTTTTTACGAGTCAGTATGCCAAACCACCATTCTTAATTTTGAAATTTCATTTTGATATTCGAAATCTGTGATCTACAGAACGACGTATGTATATTTTTGTGCATTTTCTTTGTTTTTAAATGAGTAAATCCGTCAGTATGAAGCTGCCGTTTTGAATTTTAAAATTTATTTATAATATTCAATTTTAACGACCTCAAAATCCCATTGATACCCATTTTTACGCATTTTTACGCAAATCCACCCGCAGTTACAATTATGACCAGAGTTTCGGCCCGATTGAACCAGTGTGCAGCGGCGTGGCGTGGCGTGGGGCGGGGCGGCGGGGCGCGGAGGGGCGCGGGCAGGTGGCGCTGGGCGGGCGACCCGCGGGCGGGCCAGCCGAAAAACCAGCCGGCGTGTTTTGCGTCGCCGCCCGCGCCCACCGCCTGACACAGTTGGCAGAGGCCGCTGCGAAAGCGAAACGCACGCCCGCCCGCCCGCCCCCCGACCGACCGACCGACCGACCGACCGACCGACCAACCGACCGCCACGCCCGCCCGCTCAACCGCCCGCCCGCCCACCCGACTGACCGACCGACCGACCGACCGACCGACCGACCGACCGACCGACCGACCGACCGACCGACCGACCGACCGACCGACCGACCGACCGACCGACCGACCGACCGCCACGCCCGCCCGCCCTCCCTCCCGCCCGCCCATCCGACCGACCGACGACAGACCGACCGACCGACCGACCGACCGACCGACCCGCCAACCGCCCGCCGCCGACCCCGAACGACCGACTGACCGACTGACCGACCGACCGACCGACCGACCGACCGACCGACCGACCGACCGACCGACCAACCAACCGACCGCCACGTCCGCGTAGACGCGGCCCTCGGTCGCCGTTCATTACGCGCTGGACGCTCCCACAGCGAAGGTCGCTCTTGCAGCCTTCAAAGCGCTCAATTGATTGATGATTCCGGGCACGTCAACTACTATGGTCAATAGTCCCGCAAGTGTAGTGCAGACTTTTCTCCTCAGGAGATCCTAAATTCGAGTCCTGATGGCGGCAGGATTTTCGACACTAGCTTTTCTGCTTGGTCGAATTCAGTCGCTGTCTGGAGGAGAATTCTAGCGGCCGGCTCCTCTGATCGGTAGTTTTCCGTGGTTTCTCCGATCAACACCAGGCAAACGCCGGAGCAGTACCCTAACAAACGGGCCACGGACCGCGCGCGATCTGTCCTTTCTCTTCCTTGTCCTATTCTCTCCCCTTACACACACACACACACACACACACACACACACTAACATGCACTAACATGCACTAACCCCATATTCCGGGAGACCGGTCGGAAGCTTAGAGCTTGTCCCGGCTGAGGCTTTTCCCCAGTGGAAGGAGATACCTGGCTAGGAAAAAACACCGCTAGACGACAGTTAGATCGGCGCCGGATAGGCACCCTTCGATGCGATTCAGTTTATAAATGGGGATCTGATCAAATTTCCGCATCCACAATATTCTAAGAGGTATTCTATTCTTTCCATTCCTCTCATCAAGACTAATCGATTGGCTATCTTTTAGCCATATATTTAGAATATTGCGGAAGAACTGTGTACGATAAACAATTTTTTGTGGGAGTTTCAACTCACCTAAAGCGTGAATTACTAATCTCCCATCTGTGGCAACCTCATGGCATGAATCATTGTGATTGAACATAGTTAAACCTAATTATGTAAAGAATCAGGCAAATTTTTAAAAGGCGGTTCTATGAATAATTTTTAATGTAACACTAGGTCCGACGAAACGTGAGTCATGTAACTAAATTGGGTTTAAAAATTATTTTTATTATGAACTTTCACATCATAAATAATAAATTTTAACACGGAAAGTACCCGCCAAAGCCCCTTCACCAAGCTAGTATTTTTTGAATGTTATAAAACTAACTTTTAGTTATAAACTTCTTCTTTATAATAATTCAGTGATCTCATGGCTTTACAAGAGTTCAGTATGTTTTTGCATATTATTATTATTATTATTATTATTATTATTATTATTATTATTATTATTATTATTATTATTATTATTATTATTATTATCTTTTAACCTCACGATTGTTTCGATATTTATGTCCTTGGACAAATGAACTGCATGAGGTGATATTCACAAAATACTAATGATTGATTTTGTGGATTGCGTTTGCCTCTCCAATCGGCCATTTAAAACGAAAACACTTGAGGTCTGCACTTTACCTGATCATTATCCATTCATTCCGGGTAATTGAATTAAAGCTACTACAGCAGCTGGATAGGAATTGTAAAATTAGAATGTGAAAAACTTTAACACCCCCTCCCCATCCCAATAGAAACTTTATGGTTTCTGCCTCGATTGCCCAACACGAAAATCGCCCCCTAAAGCTCCGCTGAGGTGTTCTACTTAGCCGCTATTGTCGCATCTGCCACTTTCGCCTCCGCTGTCCCCACAGAGTGCCTCTAGCATTTGCCAACTAATTATACGCTTTTCAAATTGCTGATTTTCTCACGCATCTAATCATCGTGACAGTAGAACGTGAAAGTTTTAGAAAATTACTTGGAAACGTAGATAACTTTTAAATTAAATACTTAAATATTTAAATTAAATATAAAAACTCCGATTTCGGAGGAAATAATTTGTTGTGGTGTATTACTCATATACTACCGAAGAAGCATTACAAACGCTGTGAAATTACAGGTCCTCCCATTTGTTTAAAATAAGTAAAATTAATGTAATTGCCAGTAAGTTCGTGTGTAATTGATATATTTATTTTATGTATATTGTTAGAATATTCTACGTTGCACAAAGGGAAATTGATATAATAGCGTTATCACTAAAAATGTAACTAAACTTGAAATTTCTTCTAAATTTAGCTTCCAATAACTATCTTATGAAAACATTTAACTCTTTTGGCTGTTTTTTAATAATTATTATGAGAAATGTCATGAATTCCAATCAAAAGAGATAATTTATGGCAAGGGCTGCCAACATTGTCACGATGAAAATAATGGTGAGGCATTATAAGCTACCTTAACTAATAGGCCTGTTGTGTCCGGGCTCAGAGTCTGTAAACTTATTGCAAATATTTCAAAATTAACCTAGTCGCATTAGTACAAACATACAGGTGTTTCCGAAAACGTGCACAACTAGTTCTAAGAACTTTATTTTAGCACCGCTAGGCTGTTTTAAAAACGCTGCTGTTCCCCGGCGGAGAGGTATTTCAACGATGAAATAATAATTCATTCAATGAGTCTGTATCCTTTTTCTCCTAACAATCATTGGCGACTCCTTCTGCAATGATTAAGGTATTAAGCTCTGCCTTACCCTCCACAGCCTGATGTAGTGGCAACCCGTAAGACCCGAGTGCGTGTTGGTTTGTTGACCCCGCACGGAAACAGACGCATTTTTGAAAGAGCCTAGCGCCTCTTAGATTCAGGGATTATTGGCAAAAACTGCTTCTCTTTACCTCTATATTTTCTCTGCATTAATGTTGTTTCCAAAATACTATATATAATTATATGTCATATAGTCAAATTATTGCTAGATTATACTAGTCATTTTTGTACTGGTTTATAAAAATAATTTGAAAGGATTCTCATCATAGCTTGGATTTAAATTTGCCCTAAAATATCTATAATATGTTATCTGTACCTTTAATTGTGTATTAAAATTCTAAACCCGAGTTCAAGGAATGTGCCTTTCCGTTACTTGAAAAAACTTCTGATGATGGACTTCTTTCGGAGGACACGATTCGAGAATTAGAATTCCCATTCATAAGTAAAACTCTATTCAAAATTGCTAAACAATTAAAGCGGCATTATCCGTGGAGGCATGTGATGTCACAAAAGGAAGGAGAGGTGATATAAGGTAACCCATTAACCAAGATTCGAAATCAGACCCGGAGGCTCCAGGAAAGTGTCTTAGCGCGTCTGCCTCATGTTGCTCTAATCAGACTGGTAGCACCTCCAAATGAATGTTGAAGTTGAACCTACGGAACAGGCTGAATGCAGGACATACTGACTCCATTTCAATGAACCAACTTAGATGGTGCTGACAGTGTATTTACTAGGTGTTTTCACAGTTTTTCAAAATTCATCATTTTTATCTAGGGTATTCAAGTCTAGTTAACTCAGAAAGAATTTTCAAATACGGGCAGGAATCGAAAGGAATGTTTAAAGAGGGAGAGAGACTAGGAAAGAGTGAATGGAAGGTGCCCTTTCTCAGATCAAAGAACGAAAGTTACGTATTACATTATTGCATTATTTTAGAAGATATATTTTCCTGTAATTTCTATTTTCTCTTTCTGTGTGTTTTTAACAGGTTTTTCTTGTCCTTGACATCGAGTAAAATTCACCCGTACGCTTCCGGCTCTCTCGACGCTTTCGTCACACAATCTTCGGTCAGGGCCATAAACCCAGCTTGCATACTTCCTCTGCGAGTCTAATGGACCCTTTCCGCAGCGGAAGGAACAACGAATTGCTACCACACGCCTAACCACACGCGGTTGTAGCCGTGACGGTGGCAGCGCGTCGGGCGGTGTTGCGGTTCGAAAGTTGGGACCGAGAGCGGTAGCTCAGTGCATCAACTGATGTCACTGCAGCGCCTCTGACCGGGAGGTCCTAGGTTCCCACTCCCCACGGCGGCAGGATTTTCGACACTAGCTCCTCAGCTAGGTCGAATTCAGCTGCTGTCTGGAGGAGAATTCTAGCGGCCGGCTGCTCTGATCGGTAGTTTTCCGTGGTTTCTCCGATCAACCCCAGGCGAATGCCGGAGCAGTTCCCTATCAAACGGGCTACGGACCGCGCGTGATCTGTCCTTTCTCTTCCTTGTCCTATCCTCTCCCCTTACACACACTTACACTAACATGCACTACACTACCACATATTTCGGGAGACCGGTCGGGAGCTTAGAACTTGTCCCGGCTGGGGTGGTGCCCCGCTGGTGGGAGAGTCCTGATTAGGGGGAAACCCCACTAGCCGACGGTAGGTCGGCGCCGGATCTCGCCATCCAGCGGAGGAAGATCACCGCTATCTCCCGAGAAAATAATCATGCACTACATTAACGGGACTAATGACCGAAGTAGTTGACGCGCCCGGAAACACGAAAAAATCAATCAATCAATCGAAAGTTGGGCGATGACAGGGCCGTGGACTGGTGATGTAGTTTCACCTTCGAGTCCCGGTGGCGGCACAAGGGGAGTGTGAGCAGCTGGCGACCCGCCACGCGCCACTGCTCAAACCGGCTAGATGAAAAACCCCTCGATGTCTTAAAAACGTCGACATTTTTGAGCCGAAACGTCGATATTATTACATCGGTGATTTTGCTTTCGATGTTTTCTTCAGAAACATCGATGTTTTCAAAGAAAATTTCATTATGTAAATAAAATGTGCCGACCTGGATGGCCGAGGTGGCTAAGAGCGAGTACCTACTCAGCGCTTCGGTCCGAAGGGTCGCGGGTTCGAGTCCCGCCTTGGGCATGGCTGTTTGTCCCTTGACTTTGTGTGTGTTGTCGCGGAGGGCCTCGCGTTCTGCTGACCCCAGATCAGAGGAGCCCGCAAGTGTTTGTCTAGTGTATGGTCGAATATGTGTCCCTTCGGGACGTAAAGGGCAACCGGCTGTCGGCTGGATAAAAGCCCTAGGAAAAAAATAAATAAATAAAATGTCCTGTATCGAATTTTTTGGAGGATTGCTCGCAATCATTAACCATTCAGAACTGAGGAGCAAACGTTCAAAACGTGACATCTCAACTTCACTCTTTTGCAATAAAAATAAAAAATATATCACTAATTTTAACATTTTTTCGACACCGTCGTTAACTCGACGAAGAGAGTTCTACAATATTCTTAAAGTTCTTCTTAATGTATTGTAAGGCATCTCACGTTTTTTTCTGGAAATAAAATTCTAGGTAAAAACAACAAAAGAAATCAATTTTTACCAAATGGACATGTCACCTTTTGAATGTTTGCTCCTCAACTGTCACTGTTGTCGATCCCCAGATGGCATGAAACCGTTTGTTATTCGCAATCTTTCTCCGGTGTTATTACATTTTTTGGTCATTTTTACGTGATAATAACATTTAACTGCACTTCAAACCTTGAATGCATATAATAATGATTAGTCAATTAAGATGACAATCAAATATAAAGGTGAATATACACCAAACTAACATTGACGTGTTATGTATCACATTAGAACCAGGACATTTTCCATCGATATGTTTCATCATATTTAAAACAAAGATATTTTAAACATCTTTTTTGTCGATGTTTTCCTCGCCATCGAAAACCATTTTTAATGTAACTTCCTTTTCTGTGCACGTTTTCTAGAATTCAGTGGGAAATACAATTATTCAAATTATCGTTTCCATGTTGTCGCGGCAGGAAGTAATAAGAGCCAAAATTTATTGCTTATTTATCCTTGAAAATAGATTTTATTACATGGGAGGTTTTTTTGTTTGTTTGTTTTTTCCCGTTTCAAAATTCAAAATTTATTGCTTATATATCCTTGAAAATAGATTTTATTACATGGGAGTTTTTTGTTTGTTTTTTCTCCCTTTCAAAATTCAAAATTTAAGTAGTATATGACTTAGTGTAGGGATCACAGAATTTTGAAAATGGGCACACAATTCACTTTTCCCCATAGCACGTCATACGCAGTTTTTAACTGTTTTTTTACGTAAAATAAATAAAATAAATAAAATAAATAAAATAAATAAAATAAATAAAATAAATAAAATAAATAAAATAAATAAAATAAATAAAATAAATAAAATAAATAAAATAAATAAAATAAATAAAATAAATAAATAAAATAAAATGTATCGAGGTATGTATGTATCGATGTTTCGCTAAAATTTGCCATCACTAGGCAGAAGCGAGTAGGACGGCCCAACGCGGCACAGCACCGCACGGTGGCTCAAAACGGAGAAGGATGGGGAAACATTAAAACTGTAACAAAGCAATCTTTGAACATGTTTCATTCACTAGTTGGTTTTGCGAGCCATTGAATTCGGATATGGCGTCACACTTCAAAATTCAGAACCTCAGATCCAATAAGTGCACCTACATGCGAAGTTAGTTTAAGCTTCTAAGCAGCGATGTTTGGCTATTTTTTCTCAAATTACATTATAACTAATCATATTAATACATTTATGTATATTTACTTAAATAATGCCTACTTGTCGTTTAATGGGACGCAATAGTATCAACGTGACTCAGAAAATGACATTTCGCTTTCACTGTGGTTTAGAGTTTTCGCAGGCGTTACAATGCAAGAATCATACGCTCAAAGATTGATGTCTTCTAAGCTAAACGTTCTAAAAGGCTTCATAGGGGTTCTATCAGCAAATGCTATTGAAAACATAAAATGCGGTCATAACTCAAAATTAGTCGTGCCAGTAACGATAAATTACACAACACCAATACCAGTTGTATTCTCTCAGGCAACAGATGTACAATCGTGGAATATCTATTTTAAACAATTCATACTCTTCCTGCTAACCAACGTTCAAAACTCTGGCAACAAGAAGCAATGAATAGCTTAAAATTGAAGTCATTAATATAATCAATATAACAATTTAATAATTGTATTATTTAAAGTTGTTCTGTCATTCATCTGAAATCTTTTAAAAGTACTTATTACATTAGGCCACTATATATTTAAAAATTATATATTATATTGTAAAATATTATTATATTGTAAAAAATATAATAATATTTTTTACAAAAAATTCTAAATGTTTTCACCAAACACGATATTCTAAAAAATTAATGCATTTTTGTCTTTTTTTTAATTATTTATTTAAGGTCGCCTTATAAACAGCTAGGTCATTGGCGACCAATATTTTCGTCTTTGTCTCGCATTTGGAACAGCATCCCTCAACAGGATGTACCAAGCACAAAAACAGCTCGCTTAACTCATTAAACACATAAATGTTTGTTGTTTTGTTGTTTTTTTCGCCTTGAACCACTGCGCGCAGCGGACAGGAAGTGAAAGTCGCGTCCGCAAGTGCGCGTTTCGGAGGCGCCGTGACCCGCGCACGCGTGTCGCTCGCTGCCACGCGCCTCTCTCTCAATGCCCCGCCCCCACCCAGTTTGGTTTGGGAGGGGAGGGAGGTTTGGGAGGTTTGGGGAGGAGGAGAGGAGGAGGATGGGGAGAGAGGGACGAAGAGGGGGAGGAGGAGGGGGAAGGGGGTGGAGGAGGCGGGGGAGGATGAGGGGAGGAGACGGAGGAGGAGGGGGAGGAAACGGAGGAGGGGGAAGAATTTAATTGATTTATTGATTTTTTCGTGTTTCCGGGCGCGTCAACTGCTTTGGTCATTAGTCCCGTTAGGGTAGTGCATGGTTTTTTCTCGGGAGATGGCGGTGGTCTTCCCCCGCTGGATAGCGAGATCCGGCGCCGACCTACCATCGGCTAGTGGGGTTGCCCCCTAACCAGGACTCTCCCACCAGCGGGGCGCCGCCCCAGCCGAGACAAGCTCTAAGCTCCCGACCGTCCTCCCGGAATATATGGTAGTGTAGTGCATGTTAGTGTAAGTGTGTGTGTAAGAGGGAGAGGATATAACAAGGAAGAGGAAGGAAAGATCGCGCGTGGTCAGTAGACAGTTTGTTAAGGCTCCGGCGTTCGCCTGGTTTTTAGCGGAGACACCTCGGAAAACTACCAATCAGAGCAGCCTGCCGCTAGCATTCTCCTCCAGTCAGCGATTGAATTCGACCTAGCTGAACAGTCGAAAATCCTGCCGCCGTGGGGAGTGGGAACCTAGGACCTCCCGGTCAGAGGCGCTGCAGTGACATCAGTTGATGCACTGAGCTACCGCTCCGAGTGTCTCCGAGGACGAGCTCTTATCTGCCCATGAAATCTATTCGGAGGGCTCTGTCAAGACTCGGCGGTGCTGCTCGTTCTTCACAGAATCAGAAGAGTGTGCTCTCATTGCAGTTGGCTACAAGTTTCGGCTTGTGTTTCGCCTGTGAGATGTAGCACGAGCTCTGTTACAAAAAAGACCGTAAAAAACAATTTATCAAACGGGAAGCTACATATTAGTAGAGAATAATCATCGTTTCCGAAACAGTTAAACATTTAATAAATGACGTCACGTCTAGGCTCTCACAGTTTCAATTACCCAGCTACGGATTGTGAGATCATATTTTAATTCAGTCTTCGACGATTAATTAGGGATCCCGGGCGCATAATATGCTAAGGTAATTAGTCCCGTAAGTGTAGTGTATATTTTTCTCACTCGGGGGAGTCGGTGATCTTCCCCCGCTGGATGGCGAGATCCGGCGCCGATCTACCGCCGGCTAGCGGCGATTTCCCCAACCAGGAATCTCTCCTCAGCAGGACACAGCCCCAGCCGGAACAAGCTCTAAGATCCCGACAAGTGTGGTAGAGAAGTGCATATTAGTGTGAGTGTAAGGGGTAAAGACAGAACAAGGAAGGGGAAGGAAATATCGCGCGCGGTTTGTGACCCGTTTGTTCGGATATTTCTCCGGGATATTTCTCATGTTCCGACAGTATATTTGTAATGGAGCAGCTAATACAAAAGAGACGAGAATTTAACTTACTGGCATATATACTCTTTATAGACCATGTAAAAGCCTTCGACAAAGTGTCGCGAAAGAAACTCTGGGAGATAACGCATAAAAAAGTATTCCCGCCTAATAAGAGCAATACAAAGCCTCTACTTCGACACTAAAATATGCATTGATAAAGGATCTCAAGGAAGTAATAAATTTGTAGAAATAAATCAAGGAGTCAAACAAGGGTGCCCACTTTCACCAGCACTATTTAGTATTTATACAGACGACATTGTCCGGCCACGGCAAGGGCAATTGAAAAAAAACATTTTAAAGTAAACGACAAATCTCTAAATACCATATTGTTTGCAGATACCAAGTTATTTCTAATAGCTCAGAAGACGAATTACAAATTGCAGCAGACAAACTAAACGAACAGTTTATCGAACGAACTATATCAATGGGGTTTGAAGGAACAAAGCACATTAAATGTCAAATTGTGATTAACAATGAACCAATAGAACAGACAAACAATTTTACCTATTTAGGCCTTCAATGTGTCCTACTGCCATAAAAATGACATTAACTGGAAATTAAATAGATTTTATAACGTGTGTGGGACAATAAGAACATTAAAAAAGAAGACGTTAAAAACCACGACACTCAAATTCAACAAAACAATGGCAGTACTCATGCTAACTTATGCATGCGAAAACTGGACAACAAATAGAACAGACAGAAGGAAAATAGAATGCGCCGAAATGAAATTCTTACGTTCAGTAGCAGGTTACAATATCTTAGATAATATAATGATGACATCAGAACCGAACTGAATATATTCAATCTGATGGACAGAATCCAATCATTTAGGAGCAACTGGCATGATCATATCCAACGCATGCCTCCAAACAGACTTCCCAATATAATGTACACGTATAATCCTAAAGGAAGAAGAAATGTTGGCCGCCCCTTAACAAGATGGAGAGACTCACTCTCTTGATGTGGAAACAGGCCTTAAGGCCTAAATCTGTGAAACAGAAGAAGAAGAAGAAGAAGAAGAAGAAGAACGTTCACTTTCTGAATTAATTGCGCAATTAACAATTACAGCTCAGCATTACTTACGTATTGGTATCAAAAAACTAATGCCCGATCAAGTTTACGAAATAGATTTATTTTTATTGTAAATTTAATTTTAGAATTACCCTTGGCAATATGTGAGTAATTCATATAGTTATGTAAACACGCAAAGTATATCAACAAAATTGCTAATCGGATAGCAAAAATGTCTTTAAAAACATTATGAAAAAGATTTTAACATTTCTATTCTTTTACAGGTGAGTCATCAATAACCAAATACAGTGCCAATTCTCGCGTCAACTACTCATGGTAAGTATTCCTTTAGGAATCTGTGTAATCTACAGTTAAAATTCGTAAAAACATATACTAAATATATCGGAATAAGGAATCTATAGGAAGGCTAAAAAAAGAAATTGTTAGAAAGTAGGACCACATCTTTCATAACCCGTAAATGATAATTACAACTAGTAGATGGTAAATGGGACATTTTAATAGTAAGAACGCAAGTAACTAGAGTCTATAAAGGTCGAATTATTTTGCGTTCATAGATTAATTAAAACTGATGAAAAATGTTGTATATCGTATGTATCTTTAATATTTAAAAGTGCAAACTAAATATCATTCACTTCGGCAACATGGTATAAAAATGTCAGTAATGGACAAAACCTTTATTTGGTTTCACATCTGTGAAATTTACTGAATTTTCTTGTAGAAAGTAAATTATTGTAATATATGTAATTCAGTAAATTATTTGAAATGACAACAATAACATTTTCATAGATGTAGTAATTGCTTATTTATTTTAATTAGGGTTGCAGTAGAGGATTGATAGTTCTGAGTTTTCGCGTTGCAGACTGTAACGTAGCGGTATTGTTGCCATTTGTCTCGACCTAGCAACGAGGTATCGAGTTCGAGATCCCGGATAAACAAGTAGAATGCTTTCTAAGGTCGTGGAGACAAGATCGAGAGCTTCTTAGTTCCACGGTTGTGGCTTAATGCAAATGTGAGCATGATCTGCCAAGTTCATTAGAAGTGATAACGTCTGTGTTTAAAGAAGTTTATGTAAGTTGGTTGGTTGTTAGTGATTCCGGGCGCGTCAACAACTTAAGTCGCCAGTCCCGTAAGTGTAGTGCATGATTTTCCTCGGGAGATTGCGGTGATCTTCCCCCACTGGATGGCGAGATCCGGCGCCGACCTACCGTCGGCTAGCAGGGTTTCCCCCTAACCAGGACTCTCCCACCAGCGGGGCACCGCCCCAGCCTGGACAAGCTCTAAGCTCCCGACCGGTCTCCCGGAATGTGTGGTAGTGTAGTGCATGATAGCGTAAGTGTGTGTGTGTGTGTGTGTGTGTGTGTGTGTGTGTGTGTGTGTGTGGGTGGGTGGGTGGGTGGGTGAATCTGGGTGTAAGGGAATAGGATAGGACAAGGAAGAGGATGGAAAGATCGCGCGCGGTCCGTGGCCCGTTTGATAGGGTACTGCTCCGGCATTCGCCTGGTGTTGATCGGAGAAACCACGAAAAGTTACCGCATTGAGCAGCCGGCCGCTAGAATTCTCCTCCAGACAGCGACTGAATTCGACCCAGCAGAAAAGATAGTGTCGAAAATCCTGCCGCTGTCAGGATTCGAACCTAGGACCTTCCGGTCACAGGCGTTGCAGTGACATCAGTTGATGCACTGAGCATCCGCTCCCGGTTTTATGTAAGTTGTGTTATTGTAAGACGGATGTCTTGTGATTAAATTGTTATTTTTTGTTGTTGAGAAAGACTTTCATTTCTCGTAAGAAGAATCGGTTGTCGGGAAGTTGATGACCTACCTGTCACTCTTTGTCGATTGTGATGATAAAAATGTATATGTGTTCACGATTTTGAAGAAGGTTGATAGATGATTTAAATATTCACTTAATTTCTTCAGATATTTCTGACCTTTTTTGTGATGGCTTCCTCAACAGATGAAATATACAGGTCTTTATAAATCGTTTTCTTAATAACGAAACACGAAGTTCCACATAACTTTCTTCAAAATTTGGTTTCGCATCTTCAAAGAATCTCAGTGTTTGGTTCACGGACGGAGTCTCATAATTTTATACTGCAGGTCCAAGTACGTTTTATGACAGTTTTGTGTTATACCACTTTGTTATAGAAAGAGTTGCGACCTGTTGAGGAACATGACAATTTTTGTTCCTTCAGTTGTGCTTCTTTTCGTTTTTATTGTATGAGTTTCCATATCAAATGGTTATTTATTCAAACTTTTCGGCACTTATTTCTACTTAATTAGAAATGTTTGGATTTTTATTGCATTATTATTATTACACGCCATTTGTTGTTCCATTGTTCTAAAAATGTTCATGTGTACTTGTAAATGTTGTGAAGCACAGTATGGATCATCTGCTAAGAGAATAGCTGCGTAATCTGCAAATGTAGCAGTAGCAGTGCAGTCTGTAATTAGCAAGTCGGAGATAGGAGAGGCCCGAGGATACTTCCTCGTTGGTGCACCTGTCCAGACAGGTTTAAATTCTGAAAGGACGTCTCGGTATTTCACTTGCAAAAAACGGTATGATTGGAATAGAAAGTGCGAATGCGGGAGTCACTATTTTATCTTATATAGTAGATCTTCATGCCAGACTGAAACGAACGTTTGCTGGATGTCGAGGAAAGCAGCGGAACAGTACATTTTCTTTTTTAGACATTGGGATATGGTATGAACTACTCGATCAGTTTGTTGTTGTACAGAGTCGTTGTCAATGGTATCACAGCTTAAACCAGACTACTAGTCTAACTCGTACTCATGCTCAGCTCTTTCTTAATACGTGTACGTGAAAATTAGTATAAATATTTGTAAACATAACATTTCTTACATTTTTATTCTTAGCAGTGTATGAAAAATATACAAAATCTTTAAGAAAAAATTAGTTACCTTTTTCTTCACAAAAAACCTTTGAATTTTTTATTTCAATTATTTTCACTAATAAAATTATTTTGAACATCCTAAAAAAATATAAAAAAGGAATATATTTTCGAAATAGTTATCTTTATTATACCCTTAGATCGAAACGACATTCCTGCCCGAAATCTCTCCAGGAATAAGATAATTATTCATTTATTTTATAATTTGTTCGTTTCATATTTATTTAGCGTAAAATATTTCAATATCCTAAAAACATGTTTATGCAAAAACAAATTTCTGTTATCTAGTGAACAGCAACCAATGAGTAATTTTACTGACTGGAATTCAGTTCGCTTATTATCCAACGATATCCTTCGAGATAACAAACTTCGCGTTTATCTCTTTCAAAGTATAGGTCATATATCTTTTCATGCTTCTGCCTCTCACTGTTTCTCTCACTTCTGGATGCCACTAGAAAGTAAATTTGTACCGATCGATAGTGACGTTAGTGGCAATACCTCTTTCCAGCAAATGAGCCCTGATATTTTCTTCCGTACGCGAGAATTCACAAAAGAACTCTTACTTTAAAATGATGTTAGAAGTCTTACAAAATAAATTATTTGACCATTCAGAATCATTCTATATCCGTACTCATTCAATCATTCATGGTTCTTCATTAATGCTCCTTAAATGAGCACACTTCTTTGCCGATATTTCATTCTATGATTTGTGTAATATGGAACGCAGTCATCAATATTTTCCTATCCACAATGTACTACCTTAATTACCATCAATACCTTTATTGATGCCACATCGCGATGGTTCTCAAATAATCTTGTACCGTTTTTGTCAATAATTGTCCTGCAGCTCAACATATTTCTATATATTCTCACATCATTAGTTCGTTAAAGAAGGTTCTGATCAGGAATCATTTTACAGTGGGACGCGATACTTTAGAACGAGCAAACAGCAGTCTTCTTTCTTAGAGGATGGCATAAGAAAAGAAAATAATTTGTTCATCATTGTGACATCGTCATGTGCCGTGTATTGTTACTGTTAACTGTGAACTGTCTTCATCAAAAATTACCAGCAAGCTCTGGGACATAATATACAGTATTCTACATTTTATGTACTCGCACCCATAAATGATACCGGGAGAGATGCAGAGCTCAGTGCAATAACTGATGTCACTGCAATGCCTTTGACCGCGAGGCCCTAGATTCGAGTCCAGATGGGGGCAGGATTTTCGACTCTAGCTAGATAGAATTCAGTCGCTGTCTGGAGTAGAATTCTATATGCCGGCTGCTCTGATCGGTAGATTTCCGAGTTGTTCTATTTTGTATCACTATCAGGCGAATGCTGGAACTGTACGCTAACAGAAGGGCCACGGACTCCTTCGATCTTTCCTTTCTTTTTCTATCTTCACTTCTTACTTACACACACACACACACACACACACACACACACACACACACACACACACACACACACACACACACACACACACACTTACATGCACTATACTACCATACATGCTGGAACACCGGTCGTGAATTTTTTAAAATTTTTTAAATTTATTTCTTCTTGTTCGAAAATACAGTCTTTCAAGGGTTTTAAAAATACATAAGATTATTATATGAAATTGGCCATCCATAAGGTAAGTGAGGTTTGAACTCTAACATAATTATTGATTTAATGTTATTGTTAATTAAGAAGAGAAAGGAATATGATTATGTTAAAGAGCTGAGGGTATAGTGGTTTACGGGGGTTTGAATTTGTTGGTCGGGAACTTCGAGCTTGACTCGGCTGAGGTGGTGCCCCGCTGGTGGGAGATACCTTTCTAGAGAAAACCACGCTCGCCGACAGTAGGTCCGCCCTGGATCTCACCATCCACCAATGGTGAAGAACACCGCCACCTTCCGAGAGCAAAAACATGCACTACACTTACGGGACTAATGACCTTTTCCGTTGACGTGCCCGGAATCACTAATCAGTCAAAAAACAACTACAGTCGACTCCGGTTATAGTGAACTTCTGGGGACTCACATGTTCGGTTCACTATATTCGGTGATGTCAAAATTAAATAGAATTTCTCCACAATGATTGATTTTATTAATATAGAGATACAGCAAAATTCATTAACAGCACGAACTGAGAACTTCAATATCTTCATTTGTCCTTAAAAACAGCAATTATTTTCAATTGTTTGCTTCATATATTTTTCATTTGTAATTTCTGTAGATCCTTCTCCAGCCAGAGTTCCTGCTCTCTCCTTACTTGATTCCGCATTGTCCTCGGTTTCTATCATAATGCAGTCTTGACATCTTTCAATGCCTTACCTACTGTTGGAGCACCGTCCCACACTCCGAAGGCCCTTTTACTCGCCTAATAACATCTGAGATCCAATTAAGTTCCAGAATGTATTTCGTACGTTCACTATAGCCGAGGTTCAGGTTCACTATAACCGAATCTTCTTAGGCTTATTTGTAATGTAAGTGAAACGGGAACAGTGACTTAAGTTCACTATAACCGGATTGATTTTTTCGTGTTTCCGGGCGCGTCAACTGCTTCGGTCATTAGTCCCGTTAGTGTCGTGCATGTTTTTCTCGGGAGATGGCGGTGATCTTCCCCCGCTGGATGGCGAGATCCGGCGCCGACCTACCGTCGGCTGGTGGGGTTCCCCCTAACCAGGTTTCTCCCACCAGCGGGGCACCGCCCCAGCCGGGACAAGCTCTAAGCTCCCGACCGGTCTCCCGGAATATGTGGTAGTGTAGTGCGTGCTAGTGTAAGTGTGTGTGTAAGGGGTGAGGATAGGACAAGGAAGAGGAAGGAAAGCTCGCGCGCGGTCCGAGGCCCGTTTGTTAGGGTACTGCTCCGGCATTCGCCTGGTGTTGATCGGAGAAACCACGGAAAACTACCGATCAGAGCAGCCGGCCGCTAGAATTCTCATCCAGACAGCGACTGAATTCGACCTAGCTGAACAGCTAGTGTCCAAAATCCTGCCGCCGTGGGGAGTGGAAACCTAGGACCTCCCGGTCAGAGGTGCTGCGGTGATATCAGTTAATGCACTGAGCTACCGCTCCCGGTCACTATAACCGGGAGTTCACTATATCAGAGTTCACTATAACCAGAGTCGACTGTATAAATGTCAAGTCTCCTGACTATGGGTCATTTGAAG
This sequence comes from Teleogryllus occipitalis, assembly GCA_011170035.1. Classification (NCBI taxonomy): domain Eukaryota; kingdom Metazoa; phylum Arthropoda; class Insecta; order Orthoptera; family Gryllidae; genus Teleogryllus; species Teleogryllus occipitalis. The sequence goes on along the minus strand of BLKR01010424.1, from coordinate 30,776 downwards.
AGCCTCGCTGGGTCAAGGAAGTTCGTAAAAATAGCTCTTCATCCCGCGATGAGTCTCCGTCCACACGTCCCGCGCGTCCGGGTCGCCGCTCGCCCTTCCGCCCGCGCGCTGCCCTCCAGCGGCCGGAAATTGGCCGGACTTCCGGCCGCGCATGCGCAGCCGCCGCTCCCACCGCGGCGCCCATTCCGCCGGGGGCACCGCCGGCCCAGCAAGCACACGACACGCGCCGCGCTATAGAGCGATTTTCCTAAGGATGAGCCAAAGTGACAGTTCGCGAAAACAAGTGAACATCACATGTAATTCAGAGAAGTATCCCTCCGCCGCGTCAGCTGTTCAGTCACGCCCCTTCGTAAAGTGCTAATGGCTCCTGTGAAAACATCCCTATGCAGAAGTCTAAGAGTTTCGCTTAAATATATGCACGTAAGCGAGTTTGGGGAATATTTAAATTTAATTACGTATGTGGAAAATATCTTAACCTGCTCTCACAATCAGTAAAAGAAAACTGCCACGAATGTAAATAGAAAGCTCTCAATCACCGCTCGCCACACAAAGGCCGGAACCACGTGCATCGGTTCGCATCTCGCATTCAAGTATCGATTTTAAAATAAACATAATATTTATCACACAAAAAGTAAATTCAATGTAATGTTAATAGAAAATTTTTTTTTACAGAAGAGCACATAACACTGCGCTTCCTAATTTCAATTAGAAATAATTGAAAGCGCTCTATATTTTTGTTGGACGAGGACATCACAAATGGAAGAGTCGAAGCCATTTACAAGTTAGCCAACTGCAAACGAACAAATGCAGGAAGGGAGTCTAATGGGCTCGAGGGCACGGCGACCACAGAACCTTCAGTTATGTTGCCAGTACTAGCTGTCACTTTGGCTCATCCTTAGGAAAATCGCTCTATAGCAGGCAGCGGGTGTTAGTACATGAAATCGACACCTTTGCGGTACCTCGTCTCCAGAGAACGACTTCAGGTCGGGCATCGAAACGAATACTAGAGAGTTTTTGCGAGACGGAAAATCCATTGACGAACTACGTCAACATGATCGTCAATAGGAATTAACGTATCTTCAGAAAAATGAGTTTTTTCGTGTCGTACAATTGAAAACATGTTAAAACTAGAAACCAATTGGAACTGAATACCTCTAACAGAATCTAAAAGCTTTTATTGAACGTCTGTGTATCTCTGAGTCCATTTTTTGCTTTTATAAGCATTACAAGATAGTAAAACGTATGATAGACCCCTATATAAAGTTAAAGGAGCCTCAATATATATAGACAACCTCCAAATCCTTAACAATTACGTTAGTTTCTTTCTGACCTATTTGAACTAACTTAAAAATAAATAGCCATTAAGTTCCTGCCTTATTGTATTTTTCATTACATCCGTGTTTGTGTGTTAGTGTTGAATTCGTGTTTAGAGGTGGCGGCGAAAATTACGTAAAGTGTAAGTTACGAACATATTTTTCTTAGATGACAAAACGGAGAATGACGGGACCTGACAATCGAAATCTCATATTTGGTTCCGGCGCATGCACAATTCAGTTCTCCACAGAATTGTCGTGTTATGTCTTTCGAATCAACGACTTGCAAAAACTCCCTATTTTCACCAGAATTACCGGGAGATGTGGCTCAGTGGATCAACTGATGTCACTGCAGTGCCTCTGACCGGAGGTCCTACATTCGAGTCCCGACAGTGGCAAAATTTTCGACACTAGCTGGTCAGCTATTATAGGTCGAATTCAGACGCTGTCTGGAGAACAATTCTAGCGGCCGGCTGCTCTGATCGGTAGTTTTTCGTGGTTTCTCCGATCAGCACCAGGCGAATGCCGGAGCAGTTCCCTAACAAACGGGCCACGGACCGCGCGCGATCTTTCCTTCCTCTTCCTTGTCATATCCTCACCCCTTACACTAATCTGCACTACACTACAACACGTGCCGGGAGACCGGTCGGCAGCTTACAATTTGGCCCGAATGGGGCAGTGCCCCGCGGATGCGCGATACCTAGTTGGGGGAAACCCAGATAGCCGACGGTAGGTCGGCGCCGGAACTTGCCATCCAGCGGGGGAAGTTCACCGCCACCTCCTGATGAAAACATGTACTACAATTATGGGACTATTGACACTAGTGGAGGACGTGCCTAGAATCACTAGTAACCAACAAAACAACCTTGACAAGAATTGAAATATATATGTTAATAAAATTAGTGGTCTATAGCAGCAATACGATTTCACTAACAAAAAAAGAAGTAGTTAGAATCCCAGTGAGCCGTGAACAATGACTGGCATCCTACTGCTGTGTGGATCCAGTTAGGATAACGAGGGATCGCTTGCGATCTATGTATCACTACTACAAACAGCAAAAATCCTGCTGAACAAAATCAATGGTTTTCCAAGCCGTCGCATGCACACTGGTGAAGAACAATAAATAAGATACTCTCTTATAACTGCAACAAATTAAATCTGTTAATAAAAGCAGCATTCACGTATGTAATGAGATTATAACAACTCCCTCAGTAAAAGCGATTCTATGAAAGCCAAGAGATCACTCACAATACATGACACATTCCTTTTAAATGCATTATTTGTTTTTTATTATAATCAGTTGAACCGTCAAGTGAGATCGGACCAGCATGCACTTAAGTAGGGCAAATACAAAAGCACACGCTGGATTGTGTCACAGGGTCATTCTAAACCGTGATTTACTTAACACCGCACTACACAAGGATCACGACCGACATACGGAATCGGATTGTGACGCAGCGCCTCCATTAAGAACAGTGCACACAGCCCTATCGGGTGGCGTGTGGCTCGCATTAGAACGATAGGCTAATCTGTTCCCGAAGAAAACACATATGGCGGGTGGAAACAAACTCCTCCACACGGCACCACGCGGTCACCGACCTTGCTGCAACCTTAGCGGAGGCTGGGGCGGGTCCAGCCAATCATTTACGGGGGAGGCATCGTCGATTTTTGTGAAATAATAAGCATATCTATCTATATTTTTTTTAAAAAAATAAGGAATTCTGCCATGGCTTCGTTTAGAGCTTCTACTGAACCTATTGTAGTATTTTTTCATTTAAATAAAAGAATGTGATCCCTAGATGTGTTATCAGATATTGTTTGTAATGATTCACCAACATTTATGGTGTAAATTAATTAAGTAATTAAATCATTCTTTAATAGTACGTTTATCAATAGTCAATTTTTGTTTTCAAAGAGCGGCTGCTTCATGGTGGCGCTACTTGATGCTTTATTTCGATTGTTGAGATTTGTTTACAATTCGTCAAGGTTTTGCTTCAGAGTAATAATTGCATTGTGGTGTTAACAGTTTGCATGTATTTGCTTTGGTGGTGTATTTTGTAGAGAACATTCGGACAGTGAGTTTTGCTCGGTTGTACTGAAGTAGTGAAGTTATTAACAGGTTATGTCGAATTCCGAATCGTTGCCCACGCGCCCCAAAAGACGCAAACATTCATTAACTGGACGCAGGGAAAGAGAAAGTCAGCGTAGTTGTCGTGATAGTGAGGTCATTTCGTTTTCTGTTGGTTCGTTGTCTATGAAATGTCAGTTTTGTTCTGATTTGTACTTCCCATGTGAGAGCTGCAAACCAGTTTACTCTGTGTTGCTTAAATGGGAAAATAAATTTACCTTCGACCAATATGCCAATAAAAATCAAATAGTTGCTTATAGGAGATGATGACACATCAAAAAACGTCAGACATAATAACCGTCAGTATTGTTGTGTTCTTTCTTTTGTGTCATTTGGTGCCGATATTACATTGCCACCTGGTCATGGGCCATACGTGTTCAAAATTTTGGGAATTCCACATCATAGAGTATTTTTGTTGTACCCTGAAGATCCAAACAATGCAACTTATTGTGAACATTAGTCTAGGCACAGTATTTTACATTTATCTCAGATCTCACTGTCAAATTTTGACGAGTTCTCACAAGTTTGTTATTATTTTGTTTATTATTTATTTATTTATTAGTGATTCCGTCAACTACTGAGGTCATTAGTAAATGTAGAGCATGTTTTTTAATCGGGATGCGGCGGTGATCTTCCCACACTGAACGGCGAGATCCGGCGCCGACCTACCGTCGACTAGCAGGGGTTTCTCCAACCAGGTGTCTCCCACCAGCGGGGCACCGCTCCAGCCGGGACAAGCTCTAAGCTCCCGACCGGTCTCCCGGAATATGTGGTAGTGTAGTGCATGTTAGTGTAAGTGTGTGTGTGTGTGTAAGGGGAGAGGATAGGACAAGCAAGAGGAAGGGAAGATTGCGCGCGGTCCGTGGCCCGTTTGTTAGGGTACTGCTCCGGCATTCGCCTGATGTTGATCGGAGAAACCACGGAAAACTACCGATCAGAGCAGCCGGCTGCTAGAATTCTCCTCCCGACAGCAGCTGAATTCGACCTATCTGAAAAGCTAGTGTCGAAAATCCTGCCGCCGTCGGAACTCGAATCTAGAACCTCCCGGTCAGAGGTACTGCAGTGACATCAGATGATGCACGGAGCCACCGCTGCCGGTATTATTTATGTTCTGTAGATATGATACTATACAATATTATTGTTTAATTAATTACATAATTCGAACATAAATATTTAAAACAATTTTCCAAATCAAGAAAGTAAACGAAAACTCGAGGCTTTTTTGGGGGGCATGGCCCCCATGCCCCTCCCCCTGGATCCGCCAGTGAGCGGAGAGCTGAGCTGCGGATGAGGTCGTCACGTTACATAAACACAGGAAGCCGTTTCAAACAAGTGGGATTAATCGCATTGCATTCATCTTCTGGACATCTTTTCTTTTAATTACTTGTTATCGTCAAAGGTTGAATTTACCTTACATCAGAGAACTAGCGCAAAGTAGAGGGAAGAAACATCCGTTTATTGCCACAGCATTACAATACTTTACGCTACGTTAGTAGTATGCGAGAAAGAAAAGGGGATAGAATAAGAATAAATAAAACTCCCTTTTTTAAGAACTTATGAAAAACGATCCAAAGATTGGTATTATTTGTAAGAAGCCAAAGACACAAAACCCCATAAGCTTGTTTCTACTGAACCGGGAACAACCTCTCACGGGTCTGGTGTACAGAATTAAGACAAAAATATCGAATTTTGTAAATTATTATACGAAGAAAACAGCAGGCTTAAATGCAATCCGCATAACACGTTACGCGGAAAGAGGAAAAAAGGTACTATCGTGGGTAATTCGGAAAACGTGCGTTTTAGGCCTTTATAACTCGGTTTACGAATCTCCAAGGGGTTATATGTTTCTTAAAACGTAGTCTAAAAGAAGAAATGTAATTATGCCTTCTTTTACACTTTTGAATAATATTATAGCACTTCTGGGTATCCTTATTACGCTATGATCACAAACGTACAATATATCGAAATCTACATAAGAAGATGATAGTTTTCTATAATAATTTATTATTCGGATCAAAGTTTTTCTGTTTGTAAATAAACTCATAGCAAAATTATAATGTTTACCCATGCACAATTCTAAGCTTTTATTTATTTATTTAACGTCAAAAAACCGTAGAAATTGTGACATTTGGGAGGACGAAAACAAAGAATCACTCTTCAAGTTCAAAAAGGAGGTCATTTTTGCAATAGATCATTGAAGTCAAAGAAAACTGAAAAATGCGATTTAGATGGGGTTCACTGACTTACAAGATTACAATAGTTGTTACAGACACATTCGGTTTCAAAGAATTTCAAATATCATACTACTCAAGGTCTTGCCAGACACATCTCAGACAGAAGCCACTAGATATAGTGTTTTGTTTCAGTCGTTAGAAGTGATATTATCGGCGATACACCTTATGATAAAATAAGCAAGTCAGCACTATATGCGCAGAACACACAGCTACCAGCAGAACAGTAACAAAAAGTGCCACAATTAACGTAGCAATAGGAATTTTTCTTACTCCCTCTATGAACAAATCTTGTAAAAAATACGTAATGACGTGAAGGGGACTTTAGACGAAACTGGTGAGAAAAAATGTGTTTGGGAATTATACTAGGTGTAGGAAATTAAATATTTAATTTCTCATTAATTTTTCCCACTTCTATTTCTTCTGTAGCTGACTTTCATCGAAATGAATTCACGAACGAAATGTGTTATCAACATCAATGAAAGATTTAAAATAGTCTCAACGTTCGCGAAAAATTAGTTCTTCTTAGAAAATAAATACACACAGCAATCAAATAAATTTGCAAAAATACTTCAATTTTTTCCAGTGTCTTTGATTAGTAACGAAAAATACTTGATTTTAAAATTATCAACTCTGTTGTCACAATTGCATCGGTGATGTCACATCGATTGGAATATTCGTGTCTATAAAGCAAAGCTGGAAAAATCTTTCCAAATACAGAGATGTATACAGAGCGAAAATACCCGTAATTCCTTTAAAGTGGAGATTTTCTCCCCCTTTCACACACGCATCAGCCACATACTTTCTTTCATACTTTTACCGTTAAATAAATATACAAACATTAGAAAATGGTATTGATTCAAGTCTCATTAACCTTTCTCAAATGTTCTGTAGTGGGAACATATGGGAACTGTGTATACAAAACTTCCGCTATCGTCGATGTGATAATGCTCTAAAGGGTTCGGAGTACTAAAACTGAAGTAGTCTCGTACGAATGTGAAGTAGATTTTCCACATACAAGACGAGTCATTTCGGGTGGAAAAAATACAACGGAGTGTCCTTTTTGCCCAGTTTCCATCTTTCTCGTGCGGTTGTGAAGCCTTTCATGGAGTTGTACAATTTACACAAGATTAATTATTAGACATTAATTCGATATATTCGAAAGCATATTGAGGTCTGTTTCCCACCCGTAGCAAAATTTAAAAAAATATGTGTTGTTGTTTATAAAATTTATATTTAACAAAAATTTTAAAAATAAGATAAACACAAATCGAAATTAATTTAAAAATAGTTGATGAAATAACTTTCGATGGCCAAAATACACATTTTGGAAATTTTGATTTTAATCGACAGGATAGGTTTATCCAAGATAGAAAGCTTTTATGCACTATGATATGAACAATTGCTTCCAAGGATTTTGCTGCGAAATACTTAGTTATTCCACAGCAATTTTTCCACGAATTATATTATACCGTAAAGTCCAGAAATTGTGTTTTGTGGGCAACATTGTGCAACATTGGCTACTATAGTAGGTATAATAATAATGTTAACTTTAAAGTCTTTTAAAAAATACTTGATTTGTACTTAAGATTAAACTACAAAGATATAATGATTTTTATCGTAAATTAATTTAGTTTTTACGTAAAATTTTATTATTACTCAGTTTTTAATATAGAACTGTGTGTTCAATGAAGTAAGGTTAGTTTTAAATAAATTATTGATGTAGCTTGGCTGAAGGTCATACATTTTTAACATAAAAAAATACTTCAAAGCGAAGCCCAACCAGAATTAGTACTGATATTCTTTTGATGTCCGAATAAAGATTGTCGTCAAGCAAATATATTCTAAATATAGGATGTCCCTTGCCACTAAACGTGTGCAAATTGCACCATCGATCGCATCGACAATTCACAGGCTAGAACGGTAGTGAACCATTTCGACGATGTGTTCTGCCTAGTGGCGCACGAAACATGTTGAAAGTAGAACATTCGTGAAGAGAGATACATACGAACAGATGTTTTTATACAAACGAAGAAACTCGAGTATTTGTGAATTTATGGAATTGGGATGCGAATAGCAACCGTCCTTTAACAGAAAGATCACGCGTGGTTTTGTCGATGCCATTCCCTGTTGATTGATTGATTAGTGATTCGGAGCGCATTAAATGCTAAGATTCTTAGTCCCGTAAGTGTAGGTCACATTTTTGTCGCGGAAGGTGGTGGATATCTTCCGTGTGGGATGGCGAAATCCGGCGCCGACCTATCCGTCGGCTTTTCGGGCGTTTCCCCAACCATCTCCCACCAGCGAGCAATGCCACGTTAAGTGAGATGCAGAATCTGACAAAATTCCCAAATTTTTCAAAACGCTCGCCACCAGTATCCATCCTTTTGAGGTCCAAACGATAAATGCTTTAAATTACGAACATTAATTTGATCTTTTACCCCGAAATATTTAATCCTGTATTTAATGCCTGTGACCCAGATTTATTCAAACAGAGAAGAGGGGATCCAAAAGATCGAAATCTACAATCAACGTCATGTATAATTTGAATGTTACTCACAATTATATTTGCAGAATTTATTAATGTTTTTGTATTAAAATTATCTCAAGAAACTCATAATTGTTAAATTACACTTGATTTTGAAACATATATTGTCCTATGTTGCACGTTTTTATGACATAAATAAGTCAGTAGATATGTGCCATTTTTAAGTTGAAAAATATATTTTACACATGAATTTGTTGTAAACTAAATCCATAGCTTGATTCAAAGATATTTAATTTTAACCTGGAAATTATTTCTGAAACTTGGAGCATTCGAGTAAAACATTGAGATGATGGCAACACTAATAATGAACTTCACATTTAAATTAGAAAGACGCGATACTGCTATTGGAAATTCACAAAGGTTGTCTGTTAAAGTGCATCAAATAAAGATTCTATCTAAATTACAAATATTTGAGACATACAATGAAAAAAACCTGTGTAATGCTCATTTCTAAAACGATAGATAGCATACGAGCGATAACGTATTCACGAGTGTACAGAGCAAACTGTCAGAGAATATTTAGGTCACGTTGTATGGGATTTGATCACATTCTTATTCGTAATGGTCTCGTATCAATCACATTACGTAATCCTAAAATATCAGATTGTTTCATGAACTCAGTGATGTAATGGGAGAGACTTCTTCAGAATCCTATCAAGCTACCTTAATTGATTTTTAAAAAGAATTTAATGAAATTCTCTTGCGAAAATGCGTCTTCATTTTTAAAGAAAGTTGTCAAATTGACATTATTTAATATTTCATATTCTATAGATTTGTACTTCGTGAAGAACTACCACTCGCTTCTTTTCTTAAAGTATCCAGACTCCAAATTAATTTTTAATACGAAGCGAGGCCGAGTTCAGTCGTCTCAAGAAGAGTTCTAGCGCCTAGCTGCTCTGATCGCTAGTTTTCCGTGGTTTCTCCGACCAACACCAGGCGAATGCCTGATCAGTACTCTAACAAACGGGCCACGGACCGCTGCGATATTTCCTTCCCCTTTCTTGCCTTATCCTTACCACTTACATTCACTTCACATCCATACATGTCGGGAAACCGTTCGAGAGCTCAGAGCTTGTCCCGACTGAGGTGGTGCCTCACTTGGAGAGGCCAGATGGAGGAAACCCCGGTAGCCGACGAGTTGGTCGGCGCGCATCTCATCGTCCAGCGGGGTAAGATCGCCGCCATCTTCCGATAAAAACATTCACTTCACTTACGTGACTAACGATCTTCGCAGTTGCAACGTCCGGTAACACGAAATAATCAAATAACAATACAAACGCGCAATATTGATAGAGATTTTTTTGTTCATAATTATATACAGTCCTAAATACTCGAATTTTTGGGGATGCACATTCTCTTGTGTACGTTAATACAAACAGCCACTGCTACTCTCATTTGAAGAGTGTGCACAGTGAACGTTAAATTAACTATACAATAAAGAAAATGGCAAAATAAAAAAGCAAAATATTTTCCTACTGGAGAACGTGAGAAAAAAAGAACATGTGAGGTGTTCACGGTGAAGCATGTTTATCTTGTGCGCTCTCGACACGCCGCTTCAAATGGAGGCCGACACGGCCTGCGATAAGATAGAGCAGGGCTCTCAAGCCGCAGGTCCAGTCGCACCTGGACGCCTCCCGCTGCCGCAGCCATGGAGGAGGGCGCGGCTGCCGCCTTGCTCGCCCCGCAGAGGTAAGACTCGTCACTCGCCGCGCCACTCGCCGCGCCACTCGCCGCGCCACTCGCCGCGCCACTCGCCTCGCCACTCGCCGCGCCACTCGCCGCGCCACTCGCCTCGCCACTCGCCTCGCCACTCGCCTCGCCACTCGCCTCGCCACTCGCCTCGCCGCTCGCCTCGCCGCTCGCCTCGCCACTCGCACTCGCCACTCCGCCTCGCCCTCGCCACTCGCCTCGCCACTCGCGCCTCGCCGCTCACGCCTCGCCACTCGCCTCGCCACTCGCCTCGCCACTCGCCTCGCCATTCGCCTCGCTCGCGCCTCGCCACTCGCCTCGTCTCGCCACTCGCTCGCCACTCGCCTCGCCACTCGTCCGCTCGCCTCGCCGCTCGCCTCGCCACTCGCCTCGCCACTCGCCTCGTTTGTCACTCGCCTCGCCGCTCACTCGCCTTGTCACTCGCCTCGCCCCTCGCCTCGCCACTCGCCTCGCCACTCGCCTCGCCACTCGCCTCGCCGCTCGCCTCGCCGCTCGCCTCGCCACTCGCCTCGCCACTCGCCTCGCCACTCGCCTCGCCACTCGCCTCGCCGCTCGCCTCGCCACTCGCCTCGCCACTCGCCTCGCCACTCGCCTCGCCACTCGCCTCGCCACTCGCCTCGCCACTCGCCTCGCCACTCGCCTCGCCACTCGCCTCGCCTCGCCACTCGCCTCGCCTCGCCGCTCGCCTCGCCACTCTTGCTCGCCGCGCCACTCGCCTCCTCACTCGTCTCACCACTCGCCTCGCCACTCACGCCGCGCCACTCGCCGCGCCCTCGCCTCGCCATTCGTCTCGCCATTCACCTCGCCACTGGCGCCACTCGCCTCGCCGCTCGCCTCGTCACTCACCGCGCCACTCGCCTCGTCCTCGCCTCGCCAATCGCCGCGCCACTCGCCTCGCCATTCGCCTCGTCACTCACCGCGCCACTCGCCTCGTCACTCGCCGCGCTACTCGCCTCGTCGCTCGCCGCGCTACTCGCCTCGTCTTCGCCGCGCTACTCGCCTCGCCTCCGCACAGTACGCCGCTACTCACGGATTTGTGGCCGAAAACATTCCGTTTGCGCCTTTCATGCTCGCAGTGGCGGAATTGAAAGAGGAATGACGCAGGGCATCTGGCACTTTTTACAAACTTCTATTCTGACGTATAAATATTGAAATAGGTCTTACCTATGTCCTACCTATGACGGCGCGTATATTGTTCTTTTGTACGACTGCAGTTTCCTAAGTGTCTCAGGTAGTACTGAGTTTGGTTTGTCATTGTTATACTACACTTAATAGTTTTGGTATGAAAACATCATAGAGAACTATAGAACACCAAACCTTTTAAACCAAATTAACTTTGTATACGAACCTGTTTATTGTCTTTATTGCTAAGAGTTCAAATCAATCGAATTAGTTACGATCGAAAAGTGACCTCCCATTATTCAAGATTAGCACTTCTATCTAGGCTTTCCATACAATATGATGGTTGAGCAATGAAGTCATGCCGGCTATCACATGATGAAACTGATTAGAAATGACCAATATGTGAAGGATGGACCTGGAGATGTAAGGACCGGACTCATTAAAGATGAAAGTGATTGACTACAACGAACCCCAAATGTTATGAACAGGAGTTGAATGAATTTTCTCTGATAAGTGCACGTTTAAGTGCATTGTATGCAGTACAACAGTTCACTTATTGCAAAACCTCTAAGTCTATAAACTGCCAACCAAAGATGTGGCATAGCCAGAATTAGATTTTGATAGGAATTCGATAACCGTGCAAACTAACAGAACGGAAATCTTTTCACTTACAATTTCGCGAAAAACAGTTTCAAAACGTTTAAACATTTTGTAGAACTTTTTTAATTATCATTTATGTACCGAATATTTGTACTGGAAATATAAAATTAGTTTTCTTCACATTTGCCACCGCCAATAGATAGAACCGTGTGCTAATAGATCAACATTACCTAGATTATGTTTTTTCTTTTACTTCGGGGGATGGTCTATCACCCTATACGAGTACATCAAGCTTGATTGAAAGGCCTTCCAAATCAGGACAGGATATCCGTTGGATATGAGAACAGGAAAATGTTTCAACTTAAGAAAAGAGGAAGGGAATGTAATTTTTCAATGATGTGGATAGCCAGAGACCAAACCAATAGGAGAAACATTTTTTGTATAATGTGATTCATGTTTCTAAGAATAAGAAATCAATAATCATGATTAGTCTCATGTAATGTTTATATACGTCACCGACAAAGTTACTATGGATAATTTCTACTTTCTTAAATAACAATTGACAGCCTAAAAAATCTTAAATCATGTATGTTTTACAATTACGTGAAGTAAATATAATACGAAAGGCTGACACTTTAAGAAAATATTTTTGTATTCGGCACTATCCAAATCAGAAAATACACTGTATCTAGTTGTTAACTGATTTTCGCTAGTTTATACTATTTGATGTTAGGTAGTTTAAATAAAATTTGAATATGCTCAGTATAAAGAGTTTTTTTATTAAAAAACAGGTAGACTGCATATTTAGTTAACACCTAGAAAACAGGACTGCTCCAAAACCTGATACAGTAATGTTTTTCAAGCCGACTCTCTGGGATGTCTAATAATATTTACAGAGGTCTAAACGCTAGACTCTTCCTACTATAAAATTACGAAGGAATTTAAACAGGTGACTAAAATTACCAAGGGAGCCGGAAAGCTATTGCAAGGCGCAATTTGGCCTCATTTTTCACTTAATTGGGGAATAAATGAACACCCGCTCCAAAAATACTATTTTATATATAAATTATTTACAATACTGAAAAATATTATAAGTAATAAAATAATCTGGTTTTATACTCTGTTGAATATGTTTAGCAATATAACAACAGACACATTTTTACGGGGACATCCATACGGCAATTCCGCAGCTATTAATCCCTAATCTAGTCAAGGCCGACTATTATGTGAGCAATAAGCTCAGAAGTGCATTTTAGATAGTAAGCTCAATGGTTTGCAGACGATTTCAAGTGGCCTCTAGATAACAGCATAAACTATGAATCAGATAAATACTCTTCATGGTGATATCATCAAAACGTTTGCTCGTGAGATGTTCTGCTAAGAAGAGCATTTGTATATATATTTGAAATAGGATGCCGGTAGGTCATTTTAGGGGTAAAAAATGTTTCACTGCGTGATCTGCAAAACGAAGAATACATGCTTGTGCTATTTTGTAGGCAGACGCTTAGTGACGGCATATTCTTGACCCATTCTATGTGACATATCGCCTGGAACCTTTTGAGTCGAGTCCCTAAGCAAACCTGCAAGTACCAACGAAGAGAAAACTTTACCGTCTGATCAGATTCAAACGAAGAAACAATTAATTAAAATTAAATTTCTGAGTGCAACAAAGTTATATCAGTGTCTCCTGCAACCGAAGTTTAGACAGTGAAGAGCGTATTTCGGTTCGGAAACGACCTCTGCGCTTATTGGCGATGCATCGTGTCGTATATGCGATCTCTTTGCAAGAGATGTTTGATTGATTGATTGATTGATTGATTTTTTCGTGTTTCCGGGCGCGTCAACTGCTTTGGTCATTAGTCCCGTTAGTGTAGTGCATTTTTTTTCGCTGGATATTGAGGTGATCTTCCCCCGCTGGATGGCGAGATCCGGCGCCGACCTACCGTCGGTTAGTGGGGTTTCCCCCTAACAAGGACTCCCCCACCAGCGGGGCACCGCCCCAGCCGAGACAAGCCTTAAGCTCCAGACCGATCTCCCGGAATATGTGGTAGTGTAGTGCATGTTAGTGTAAGTGTAAGTGTGTGTGTGTGTGTGTGTGTGTGTGTGTGTGTGTGTGTGTGTAAGGGGAGAGGATAGGACAAGGAAGAGGAAGTTTTTACTAAACAATGTTGTACCACTTTTCTTTTATGTTCTCATGAGATCCGGTTTGTTTGCAATTTGACTTTTTCGAAGGAATGTTTCCGGAATATTCCAGAAATGTTAAATCATATAGATACGTGGATGAGGGAAGGAGCAGCTGTTTTGGTTCATTGTTCAGGATTTAAAGTTTTGTTTACAGTGCGGTATATTTAGGGTAATTATAGAATTAAAAAATTATGTTTTTTCCCAAATTCATTTTTCAGCACCAGTTCGCAAATTTGACTTTACTGTCAATGTATATGAATTGATTCATTACGACAGCTATAAACTGTAATTGCACTCACCTCGGGCAGTCACATTCGCACACAAGCACCAAACTACCGCCATATTTGATGGAGGGAATAAAGTTACTCGGCTCCAGCTCTGTATTTATCTTCTCTTTACTACTGCGTCGATAATCTGATCCCTGCGTCGATAATCTAATCCCAAATGGAGAATTTGCTCTCGTCTGAAAACAAATTTTCCTCTAAAAAGGCAATCTCGAAATATACATGATTTACTGCAAATACTAAGCGTTTATGCCTATTCACTTTACTCACCCAAAACTTCTTTTGGGCAACTGGTCCATGGAGAGAAATTGCATCATAACCCATTCCACCCAGTGCAAGGCGAAACATTTCTCGCGTTCCCGGAGGTCTGCAGCCAGTGCTAGGGCACTTGATCAAGAATTAATCTTCACTGCAGGATCTATTCTTCTTGCCCACTTAAGGCTTGAGAGCGACCAGTGAGCTGTTTGTTGTCTAATGTTTTCCTCTCACCAAAAGGGTCCATAATGACATGTGCCGTTGATTACGGGATTCCAGTCCGTCAAGATATCTCGCGTATCAATGCGCAGTCATTGTGCCAACGGAACACTCCCTTGCACTCTTGAACAGTAAGTTTCTTCCGTAGAATCTTTTCACCACAGTGGTCCTATCTCTGCAGTTCTCAGACGACAATTGACAGGCAGCGAAGGGACTCTGGCGACAAATGAGGAATATTGAAGAACGGGGCAAGTCGCTTACTATAACGTAATACATGATAGTAGGATATGGATCAAGGGAGCGGTCAATTAATGAAACACATTAGTTGGCCAACTTTTCCGAATATTTAATTCCTTCATCAGGGCAATCACATGGAATAAAGACAACTTGTCTGAACAACAACATTAGAAATCACACAATATATGCCATGAATCAACATACATGAAGAAAAATAAATAAATAAATAAATAAATTATATACTGTATATATATATAAGCCAAGGTAATATAGACGTACGCACCTTACTAATACACAAACTGGTCAAACATCATGTTCGCCTACAGCCCAACTCCAATATAGAGTTGCTAAAGCACACACGTCCATTGCAAGTCCGACCAGGGCCACGGCCCGAAAGAAAGTGAAGCCCTGATGAAGGAATTAAATATTCCGAAACGTTGACAAACTAATGTGTTTCATTAATTGACCGATCCCGTGATCCATATCCTACTGCTTATTAACGGTCGTGATTTCTACAATGGTAATACATGATATTAAGTGCTAACTTCTAAGTGACCAAAGACTTTTTATGCCCCTCTGCAACGCTGTGATTCGCGTTTTATTGCTACAGCTAGGGTCATTAGTCTATTAAGTGTAATATGTGATTGTATTGCCGAATGTGGCGGTGATCTTCCTCCACTGGATGGTGAGATCCGGCGCAGACCTACCTGTCGGCTAGCGAGGTTTGCCCAAGCAGGTATCTCCCACCAGTGGGACACTGCACCAGCCGGGATAACCTCTAATCTCCCGACTGGTCTCCCGGCATGTATGGTAGTGCAGTGCAAGTAAGAGTAACTGAGTGTAAGTAAAAGATGAGGATAGCACCGGGAGCGGTAGCTCAGTGCATCAACTGATGCCACTGCTGCGCCTCTGACCGGGGTTCCCACTCCCCACGGCGGCAGGATTTTCGACACTAGCTTTTCAGCTAGGTCGAATTCAGTCGCTGTCTGGAGGAGAATTCTAGCGGTCGGCTGCTCTGATTGGTAGTTTTCCGTGGTTTCTCCGATCAACACCAGGCGAATGACGGAACAGTACCCTACCAAACGGGCCACGGACCGCGCGCTATCTGTCCTTCCTCTTCCTTGTCCTATCCTCTCCCCTTACACTAACATGCACTACACTACCACATATTCCGGGAGACCGGTCGGGAGCTTAGAGCTTGTCCCGGCTGGGGCGGTGCCTAGGAAACCCCAGTAGCCGACGGTAGGTCGGTGCCGGATCTCGCCTTCCAGCGAGGGGAAAATCACCGCCATCTCCCGAGAAAAAACATGCACTACACTAACGGGACCAACGACCGAAGCAGTTGACGCGCCCGGAAACACGAAAAATCAATCAATCAATGAGGATAGCACTAGGAAGAGGAAGGAAAGATCGCGCGCGGTCCGTGGCCCGTTAGGGTACTGCTCCAGCATTCGGCTAGTGTTGTTGGGAGATACCACGAAAAAACACTGACTAAAGTAGCCGGCCGCTATACTTCTCCAGACAGCAGCTTAATTCCACCAGCTAAGTAGCTAGTGTCGAAAGTCCTGCAACCGTCGGGACTAAAACTCTAGAACCTCCCAGTCAGAGGCACTGCAGTGATACCAGTTGAAGCCATGAAGCTTTGCCGGTGGTTTAGCTTTGTGGAATTACTTTTGTGAAAGTAAAAAAGGCATTTTTGTTGTCAGTATTGTTGTGTGGTATATATATTAAGTCCATCTGCACACTTCCACAGATCCAAAACAGAAAGAACACCTAAGTACTCACTTTCACGTTAATTTTTAAGAATAAATACGTGGTGATCTTGTAGACCGGCGTGGTGTACTCCAGGGCTGATCAAATGCAAGTTCGACTGAGGTTGCTCACGGCATCAACTGATGTAACAGCAGTACTACTGACTATCGAGTCCCGACGATAGCAGGATTTTCGACACTAGATAGATTTCCGATAGGCCGAATTCAATCACTGAGTGGAGGAGAATTCTTGCGCCTGGCTGTTCGGATCGTTAGTTTTCCGTGGTTTCCCTGATCAGTACCTGGCGAATGCCGGAGTAGAACTCTAGGAAATAGACCATGGATCGCGCGCGATCTTTCCTTCCTCTTTCTTGACCTATCTCCACCCTTTTCTTATACACACTTACAGTTACATTCTCTATACTACCATACATGCTGGGAGACCAGTCGGGAGCTCAGAGCTTGTCCTGGCTGGGGCGGTACCCCGAAGTTGGGAGACACCTGGTTGAAGAAAGCCCCCCTAGCTGACGACTCCCCATCCAGCGGTGGGAGGAGAAGATTACCGCCACATCCCGAGGAAAAAACAAGCACTACACTTACGGGACTAATGACCTTCTCTTTTGACGCGCCCCGAATCACTAATCAATCTTTTTCAGTCTCCACTTTCCTGTTTTCACTCTCTCTCTCTCCGTCGTGCCTTTTCTTCTTCTGCCCCCACCCTCCCCTTCCCTCTCATCCCAGTCTCCTTTGTCGTCTTCTCGATGACGTTCTCCCGCTGGCGCGGGGCCTAACCCACTGCCCTGTGACCTCGCACCTGCGCCCTCAAAGCGTGCGGGGGGAAGGGGGCGGGGCGCCGTGCGCCGCGACGGACGCCGCCGCCGCCGCCGCCACAGCCGCCGCAACCGCCACCGCCACCGCCACCGCCACCGCCCCGCCACCGCCGCCACAGCCACCGCCGCCGTCGCCGCCGCCACAGCCACCGCCGCCGTCGCCGCCGCCACCGCCACCGCCACCGCCACCGCCACCGCCACCGCCTCCGCCACCGCCTCCGCCACCGCCGCTGCCACCGCCACCGCCACCGCCTCCGCCACCGCCTCCGCCACCGCCGCTGCCACCGCCACCGCCACCGCCACCGCCACCGCCACCGCCACCACCGCCACCACCACCATCACCACCGCCACTGCCGCCGCCGTAGCCGCCACCGCCGCCACCGCCGCCGCCGCCACCGCCTCCGCCGCCGCCGCCACCGCCACCGCCGCTTAGAGCTCCCGGAAGCCGCGACCGAGCCGGCGCGGTGCAGCTCAGTGCGGTGGCGGGAGCTGCGGCGATCGGTTGTGCGTTCAGAGGGCTGCGGCACAGGTAGGTTTGGCCCCGGCGCTGTAACGCGCGAAATTTCACGAATGCGCGAAACGAAAACAATCGTGCACATGCGTTTGCTTATTGTATAAATCAAATATCTTATCTTGCTTTTTCACGACAATAAAATAATGTAACTGTATAGAACGGAAATGTATCGATGACAGAATTTCTTTCACATGAGGTCTTTACCGAGTAAATTAAAGCATTCATTATATTATACTACAAAATTTACTATAGTAATCATTAATAAAATTATTAACGTATTATACTACAAAAGTATAATTTATGTGAAGTTATGAATTGAATACTTGATGTGTAGGTTATTGCATTGATAATGATAAAGATAACATTGAGGAAATTTCCAGTGTTATCATTCATTTGTCATTGTAATCATTGGCCTAGTTTAAATAAAATTCAATGAGAATAAAATCAATTCAGTTAACGAACTTTAAATCTACATGAGTTTTTTTCTGATCACCATTACATATTCGTTCCATTATAAGTATTAACGATATAGCAAATAACAGATGCAGGTGAAATATGTAAGCCTACGCGATAGCCAAAGTTTCTAACCAACAAAGTCCATTATTTGTGATATTGGCAATGTAATTCATTACTTTTCGTAATACCGCCTTTTTACAAGATAATAAATCATAAATAAGAAATATCTTCGTTTGGAATATGAGTTAAAGACGAAATATCGTTGCTTGGAATATATACATCATTAGCTACAACTATTTTGTTGCGATTGTTCTTAACGGTCGCGGACTGTTAAGTGCTTAACGGACGCCAGCCATTAAGTGTGGCTTTTGGTTCCTCTGTTTGGTTGCCTTAAGCACATATAACAGAATAATATTACGAAAAATAATTTAACATTGTACATTAAATCTATTATTCATTGTACTCTAAATTATTTACTGGATTTTAAAAAGCTAAAACTGTTCGTATACGAGCAACATTTTTTCATAATGATATTGTCAGAAAACTATATAAGCACACATGGGAGATAATTAAAAACACTCCTCGTTGCAAAATGTTGAAATTGTATACCATCCTATTTACATTTTAGACCACAGTAATGGATTAAAAAATATCAATAATGACAAATAACAAAAATAGACATATTGAAAGTGAGAAATTATTTTTCTAAAAAGGAATCGTAATATTACCTTACAGAAAAGGTAGTGAAGACATACGAAAAAACTTGTATTTAATTTAAACAAAAAAATAGTTGAAACAGATATTAAATGGAATGCCTGATGACAGAATACCACAGAAAACGCATGTTTCCACAACATGACAAGCAAAACCTAGCGACGCTGGCGAGAATAAATCAAATGAACTCGAAACAAAACCAGAAATGATGCATTGATGATGAAGAAGAAGAAATTGTTGATACATCCCGACATGTTTGAAGACTGAACTTCACGGAAACCAGAGCATTTGTGGTCAGACGGAAGAGCAGGCCTCATCACCTGAGTCTCGCCACGTAAAATAAGGCATTCATTCATTAATTTCCTAACCCGAGACTTCCGTACGACATGACGTCTCCCGATATTTTCTATTTTGTTAAATTATTTAATTCATATGTTAAAGTGATGGAAAAGAGAGGATATAAAAAAATGTTCACGTATATTATCTGCTTAACTGATGCAGTCAGTAATGTAAAATAATATACGAATTAAAATCCACTTAAAATAAACATTAAGTAATAAACTTAAACACTAAATACCACACGTAGTAAATTCCAAATAAGATCAAAAGAAGAAAAGAACAAATATGTGTATCCAAGGAGATGAGTCCTAACGAATTGAACAAGAATAATATTTTTCCATTTAGAAGAGACTTCAATTTAATAATCTAATATATGAATGTCCCAAGAGTTCTAAATCGCACTTCGGAAGAATTATATGAGAAACCATAAATTCTAAATAATGAGTCACTGCAAGTAATTTAACTCCACCGGAAAGAAATTCTTGGCTATCAAAATGAATCATCTCTGTTTCTTGGCGTTCCAAGTACGCATTCCGACAAATCGTGCTCATAACTTCTCGAAATCCGTTCCAGAAACTTGTAATTTAATACTTCGAATCAATTCCAAAAATAAATTCGAAACTACGATCTCTGAAGGCTCCAATTACGTGGTGTCAGCTCCCCAAAATTAAATATCACGAACAATGTTTCTTAGATGAACAATTTGTATTTGTAGTCTTCTTAGGTTTTTATGAACGATAAATATAAGTCCAAGAATATACCTGAATTACTTTTACTAGTAGAAGACACAGAGCATGAAACGAAAGCATCTCAAAGCAAAGCCAGACATTGTATAAATTAAAATAAAACCCTTTTGTTAAAATAACATTTTCTTGCAATCAGTATGTTTGTTAAGAACAGAAATAGAAACATTTAAAAATGAATAAAAAAAGCATTTTAGACATCATACTTCAAAAGAATGTTACATTACTTAACGGTGTGTATTACGAAACCAAAATTATTTGTTTCATGAATCTACTATGAGCCGAATGAACCTCCATCTTCTTTAATATTTCGTTTCATTCATGGTAATTTTTGGCCATTCCGTCTTCATTTCATTTATTTCGATGTGTACAAAACAGGTTTTTCCTTGACAGGTTCACATGGTTCTCAAATTCTATTTTTAAATTTCATTCTAATATTTTACCCCTCTATGATTTGTGTATTGGGAGGTGCTGGAATTAAGAGTAAAGCATCTGAATAGAGTGGTGATGAGACGAAGGGTGGCTTCGAAGGGTGAACAGGGGAAAATGTAGCCCTCCCCTTTCAACACAGAAATGTAATAGTGGTGCTACTGCATGGCACAGACTTTCTCGTAGAAAAGATTCCTAATTCCGTAGGGTGTGGACTGGCTTTACGGTTTTGCGCCATCCTCTTGTCAGCTGCCATCTATCGCCGCCAAAGTACTTTTTTTAAAAACAATTTTGCAATTTTTCGGTTTCCTAATACTAGAACCGAAATATTACTTTAAGAATATTAAAGAAGAGTAAAACCTCTTCCTATATGGAAATTTTCGGTGAATCAGCCGTTTTCAAGAAAATAGCGTTTAAGCGTAACTCAATACGAAATTTGAAACTCTTTTTCACAGGAATCTATAGAGTTTTCGAAAAACTTCATTTGAAGTCAATTGCAGCATTTCCACCCACAAATGCAATAATATATACAAATACCTTGAAATGTGCATATTAACGACGTGAGGGATATTTCAAAAAATTACATTTGTGTAATTTTTGAAAAAACAAACCTATACAGCAAAATTAACTTTATGAAATATTAAACAACGTAATTAGCACACTATCTGCACGAAAAGTTTGAAGAAAAAAATTGGAGCGGTTTTTTAGAATATGGCGTTGAGTGTTTCTGAAAATGCGGAATTATGACCTCATTTTAATAGAAAATTGTTGATTTTTCGAGAAACATTATAAAAGCTCATGTACTCATAAATGCAATAATGTATACAAAGTGCCGCTAGCGTAAATATTAACGACGCGAGAGACAAGTCAAAAAATTAAATTTTTGAATTATTTTAAAACCAAAAGGATAGAGCAATATATAGTTTATACCATCTTACAGACTTTATTTAGCTCTATACCTACCGAAAGTTTAAAGAAAAAATTTGGAGCGGTTCTTTTAGAAAATCTTGTTTTTGTTATTTTTAAAATTGCAAAAATTGCATGCACTATTGCACGAAAACTATTATTTTTTTTAAAAAGATGTACATGACCTTAATGAAATAACTAATTATGGACTACAAATTTTATTTGAAGGAAAAACCTTTAATCTTCAATTTCATAATTGTAAGAACACGCCGAAAAAAATCCAAACTTTTGTAAGATACCAGAAATCAGAGTTAAACGTGTAAATCGGACCTATGCCACCTTTATAAGTGTATTTTACTCTATTCTTAGAAGGAATTTAAAGAAAAAATTTGGAATCATTTTTTGTGAAAATATTGAATGTGTCTAAGGGGCTTCATGTAAAGTACCCCCAACATTTTAAAGAATGTTTTTTCAAAATTTCAAAGCTTCAACTAAAGCCAGATGGACAGGGGTTTCTTCAATTCGGAAAAGATCGTACGCATGGCGTTTAGGCGCTAGTGGTGTTCACGAACGTAGACACAGACAGACGGACGGAGAGACAGACAGACAGACGAACGGACGGACGGACGGACGGACGGACGGACGGACGGACGGACGGACGGACGGACGGACGGACGGACGGACGGACGGGCCGACGGACCGACGGGCCGACGGACCGACGGATCGACGGAACGACGGAACGACGGAACGACGAACCGACAGACGGACAGACGGACAGACGGACAGACGGACAGACGGACAGACGGACAGACGGACAGACGGACAGACGGACAGACGGACAGACGGACAGACAGACAGACGGACAGACAGGCAGACGGATGGACGGACGTTTTGAAGAAAAAAACACGCTTGAAAATTTTTAAAAAAGATTTGAAAAAAAAACAATGAAACTTTTCCATGAAAATACTCGTAGGATTGGTCCGTTTCCACGGCAAATCGTGGATCAGCGCTTGTGAGAGAAACTTCAAAATTCAAGTCTCTAGAAACTGTAATTAGCTTCCGCTACAATAAACTACCTTTCATAAATGCCTTCCGAGATCTTTCAAGTTTAAATTTGCAAAGACTTCTCCCAAGGCGATAGCACAGATTTCTTCCACTTAGTAAAAACACTACCATTTCTCTTCACCACGAATCCTCTGTGATATTGTGATGACAGAAATATTTAGAGGTTTTCGATTTTCCATACAGTTAATGTGCAGACGTTTCCGGTTGTGATTGTTCTGTAGATTTTCCTTTCGTCTGATGCAATCGTCAGGGTTTAGCTAGTAATTTTCATATTTCACTCACATCGTTCTAAACATTTAAATGCCGTATGTATTGTGTCTTCCCCCTTAAATAAAATCTGCAGGGTAGTAAATGTCTACTACTCAACTCAGCCCTTGTGTCTTTCACAACATTATATAACACTGCATGCACTTTAATATTGGAGACTTCTTTTTTGCCATGAATTTGTTTTTTGCCACCCAACTCTCCTCCTTGCTTTGCTCAACCTCACTGCGCTTCATTTTATTTCATTTAATAGTACTGAACTCACGCATGTTGGCGAAAATTCGAGAGTATTGCATTTTATAAACATTTTGGGCTGTTTTGAAAACCCTTATAATTTTATTTTAGTTATTTTGCCATTGCATAAATACATTCCACTGTCTAATTTTGTACAAACAACATTCCCCTTCATTAGTTTGTTGCTCTTCCTCTACAACTGAAGAGCAGTATCGATGTACAAGGGTACCGATGAAAGTAGGACCAGTGCTCTTGGATTTGAAGTGGAAAGATGGCTTTACCGTCACCTGCCACTTCAAATGTCGGCGTAAACCCGAATAAACCCATCCTTTTTCGCAGTGATACAGGAGGTTATGCCCATGGAGGAAATTCAGCAGATGAAGTATTGACCGAAATGCTTTGAAATGGACGTAGGGGGTTGATGCTGCCATACGTCTTCGAGTTAGTGTGTAATTCACACACTATTTTCTATAAATATTTATAAAAAGAATTTATAAATACTACGCCTTCTATTTCTTATCACGGCATGATAAATACAACTTGTATAACAGCATTTTTACGAAACATCCCAGCATTTTATGATATGAACAACGAATAACCTGAACCTTTGTTAAAATGATGCTGCTGGATACGAGCATATCGTTGAATAAAGAACCCCTTTGACTAAATCGAGACTGCTTTACTTCTTTAAGAAATCGATGACAAGATTTTGAAGGATCTACACGTTTTGTGGGTTCTTGAAACCGAAAAAGTATTTTTTTAAACGTCTCTGTCCGTCTGTCTGTCCCTCCGTCCGTCCATCCGTCGTCTGTGAGCAACACTAGCGCCTAAACCTTGTCCAAGATTTTCGCCATAGAGCTAACCAAGATACACTAAGGCTCTCCATTTTAACTAACATAAGCCTGAAAGACATTTGTAAAGTGAGTCATTGAAGATGTATGCCATTTAAAAGTTAATAAATAAGCGTATGTTTAAAAAAGTATTTTCCCCAAAATTCGTATTTTCCGTTCGAGCAGACTGAACTCGAGTTTCTGCGAATTTGGAACGGATATTTTATATTTTGGGGATACTTTACTCAAGGCCCCTAGAATATTTTCAAACTTTTCTCAAAAATAGCTCCTATTTTTAAAAAGAAGGCATAAAGAGCGTTGTAGTATAGGTGCAATTTTAATTTAAGACTCCAAATATTCGAAAATTCAGATAAAAGTGAGTTAAAAAGAGGGGGGAAAAGAGAACGGGGAAAGAGAGAAGAGAGAAGTGGGAAATGAGAGGGGAAAGAGAGAAAGGGGTACGAGAGAGGGGAAAAAGAGAGAAGGAAAAAGAGAGGGAAAAGTAAGAGTGAAAAGAGAGAGGGAGAGAGAAAGAGGAAAAAGAGAGAGAGGGCAGGACAACGACTGCCGGGTTCCGCTAGTATTACATAAACTTTACAAATAATATGAGGGTTGATCCTTAGTTTAGGGTGGCACGGTTCCTTTGATTCCTTTTATGATTCATTATTTCTCGTGATGGTTGATCATAAGTTTATAGTGGTGCGGTTCCCTAGAATCACTGATACAGTGTTCTAGAATAATTTTGCTGGCATTGATTAATTTTCTTGGATCAAAGACCTACACAATATAAGAAAGAATATGCTGTTGTAGCACCTCAAGTTTTTATTTCCATTATGGTTGTATTGTGCACAAGTTCAGTAGGCTCGCAGATCTTATGTTAGAGTTCTGGCAGGAAGGCGTTATTGCTACCACTTAACGATAAAGAAGTCACCGAAAAAAAATCATTGTCCTCCAATCTTTGAGTCATTGTCTTGATCGTTTTTTTATGGGGGTCTGATAACAGTTCTCGGGTGACTGACCATGCGCTGTCTTCATCCCATACGCATTTCCCATAGAGTTAGTTGATCCTTCATGACTTCAATCAAGAGTAGATGTCTTCTGATGTTACGTGCATTCGCAGAGATCAAAAGGCGAGAGGAGTGATACGAAGTTACAAGGCAAAATAATTTCAGTTTAATTGAAACCGTATCGGTCTCTTTTGTCTCCTGGGCGGCATACAACAAATGTCATTATTGCGTCGAATAATGATATAGATATTGATATGATGATATTGAATCATTGCGATTGGGTAATAATAATCTGGACTCTGCGATAATTCTGATATCATTTAGTACTTTTCAAAGCAGGTAAAATTATTTTTACAAACTTAAATAGGACTCTTTAACATACTACTTCAACATTCTTTCCCAAAACGTGTCAGTTCATAATCCAAGTATGTGTTCTCGACGCCTTCTTTTTGTATTAACGTTGCTTTGTCATTGCTTTATAAATGTCAGAGAGCAGCGTGGCATGTGATGTAAGTGGTTTAAGCCACGCCCACCCTTCGGGCACAGGCCCTGTGAATGGCTTTCGCTAGAGTTTTGGCTGATGCAAAATATTAAACAATACCGAAGTTTTCCCGCAGTCAACGTTAAAATCTAAAATTAACACTAACTTTAATTCAATGTTTTAAAGTCTTTATGGTAAAGTCTTTTGTGCGCAAGTTCGTAATTATTATTATTATTATTATTATTATTATTATTATTATTATTATTATTATTATTATTATTATTATTATTATTATTATTATGTCTTTAAATAATTTAAAGTTACATTGTTAAGTAATTTAAAGTTAATATTTGTAATATGTAAATTGTAGTGTTCTGCCACCAGGTTGTATATATCTACCAGCAGAATAATAAATATCTATCTATCTATACTTTTAAGTAAATAATTTAAATTATATAATTCCAATTATAAAATATTTTAATTGGTGCTACCCCTAGAATGGTGTCACCCGAAGCGCACCGCCCCCCTGCCCCCTAGCTACGCCACTGTCTTATTTTCTTAAAACACACACTTTATTTCTACATTGATGGTACATTTGCCGAATTTAACAAGATTTAACATGATCAGCGATTTATTCAGCTTCCCCGTTCGGGTGTGTGGGTGTGTACCCCACCCCAATTTAACTACCACACCCCCCAGAAAAGTTTATAATACCTTACCCTGTGTGGTGAGGTCAACAACACTCCTATCTCCCGAGACACAGCGACTCCAAAACGCCATTCATTGAGCCACGATTCATAATTCGCACACGCAATCTGTGATCTAAAGCACAAAACTAATGTCACTGGTTTACCACTGGCACTTTCTAGCTCTATGGACCTTTCAACCTTACAAAACGTTAATTTTTTTGTGATTTCGACACAAATTTTTGAGAGTATTGTGCAAATTGCAATGATCCAAAGAACTTTGTCAGCCGTTCACAAGCGCATTGCAATGTTGTATATTGTGTCAAAACAAAATGTTTTAAAGTTTATGTGTCTGACCAACTGCAAATTAATGTTTGTGCTAAACTATATATAAAACAGTTGGTCCACCACTATACCGGTAACATGACCCATATGAGATCATGAAACTATAGACGTGTACATTAATATGAAGACATGAGTTCCAACTTTGTTGTTCTAATAAGTGCATTAAAACTCAAGATAATTTTTCCCTCACTGTCTCATATCTGTAGTTGAACTCAACAAGAAATTTTAAAGAAACTCTTATGCGATCGGCAAGTTGACTGCTCTGAGAGGATTAAAGCTTATGAATGATTGCAGTACGAAAACTTATTGCTTCATTATAAACATATCACCAATCAGCTAGTTTACCTGTATCTGTAGACAGAATTTAAATGCCATCATGGTGCCGGACCGGAATTCAGATCCAGTCGCTGCTGGATCACGACTAAATGTCATGGCCCGACCAGTTCCACAATCAAACGTGAGGTGAACTGTATTACATCACAAGCAAATATTTAACAATCTCCTTAAAAATATCTGGAGAGATCAAGGAACAGAGAAAATACTAATTTAGAGGATTGTCCCTAACTGGATAGCCGACCTGGGTAGACGAGGTCGTTCTGGCTGTACGGCTGTAGCTGACTCGGCCCGAAGGGTTGCGGGTTCGAATCTCGCCTCGGGCATGGATGTTTGAGTGTGCTCATGTCGTCTTTAGTTGTCGGTTCCCCCTACAGTTATCTCAGTGTTAACAAACAAAGTGGTCGCTTCAATGACCTAGTAGTTAAAAAGCGACCTTAAAAAATAAATAAAAATAAAGAAAAAAATAAGTAGATACCAAATGTAAGTCACAGGATTTGCATTAGCCGACATTTTCATTAGACGTTCCTCATGATAACATCGCACACAAACATTTTATATATTGCGAAAAAGTGTATGTTGATGCAAAACTCTGTCAAAAGAAAAGTCAGTAAAGCTTTAATAAAGAAAATATATTTTTGAAGTCCATTGGCTGTTCACGCACTATGGATGGATGCTTGTGAAAGGAGTGACTTTCGAATGGCGAGGTTCCGTCGGGCAGAAAGAAACAGCGCAGCGGGGGTTGGTTGGTTGCTAGTAATTCCGGGCGCGTCAACTAGCGAGGTGGTCAGTCCCGTAAGTTTAGTGCATGTTTCTCGACTGTTCCTCCAGACAGCAACTGAATTCGACCTAGCTGCCAAGCTAGTGTTGAAAGTCTTGCCACAGTCGGGAGTCGAACCTAGGACTTCCGGGTCAGATGCACTGCAGTGACATCAGTTGATGCTCTGAGCCATTTCTCCCGGTCGCAGCGGTGGGAATGGAGGGGGGAGGGTGTCGAGGTGGGGTCCTATGTTTGAGGGGGCGTTGCCGTGTCGATGGCTCGCCCGCCAAGGCCGCGGTGCAAGGTCGGCCCGTTCCGCTCCGCCCCGCCCCGCCCCGCCCCGCCCCGCCCCGCCCCGCCCCGCCCCGCCCACCCCGCCCTGCTCTGCCCCGCCTCGCCCCTCCCCGCCCCGCCCCGCCCCGCCCTGCTCTGCCCCGCCCCGCCCTGCTCTGCCCCGCCCCGCCCCGCCCCGCCCACCCCGCCCCATCCCGCCCCACCCCACCCCCGCCCGCCCCGCCCCATCCCGCCCGCCCACCGCTCCGCCCAACCACGCCCCGTCCCGCCCCGCCCCGCCCCGCCCCGCCCCGCCCTGCCCCGCCCCACCCACCGTCCCCCGCCCGCCCTGCTCGTGGCTGCTGCGAGCGCCCACTTCCCGTGGCTCATTCACCGCACTCGACGCGGCGACGCCAACGCCCACCAGCGGCCGCTGTGGGGCGGCGCGCGCTCCCGGACGCACGGCCGGAATTGGCTCGGCGGCGAGGGCGCCTGCTTCTGCCAAAAAGGGAAAAGAAATCATGCACCGCGCGCGCAAACAGGTTGAGGTAGTCGCGAGGCAGCCGTTGTCTCTGCAAAGTTGCTAACTGGGAAGCCCTGGGGTTCCAGTCTCCACGGTACTACTATGTAGGTCAAATGCAGTTACCGGGAGCGGTAGCTCAACTGATGTCACTGCAGCGCCTCTGACCGGGCGGTCCTGGGTTCCCACTCCCCACGGCGGCAGGATTTTCGACACTAGCTTATCAGCTAGGTCGAATTCAGTCGCTGTCTGGAGGAGAATTCTAGCGGCCGGCTGCTCTGATCGGTAGTTTTCCGTGGTTTCTCCGATCAACACTAGGGGAATGCCGGAGCAGTACCCTTTCAAACGGGCCACGGACCGCGCGCGATCTGTCCTTCCCCTTCCTTGTCCTATCCTCTCCCCTTACACACTCACTTACACTAACATGCACCACACTACCGCATATTCCGGGAGACCGGTCGGGAGCTTAGAGCTTGTCCCGGCTGGGGCGGTGGCCCACTGGTGGGAGAGTCCTGGTTAGGAGGAAAGCCCACTAGCCGACGGTAGGTCAGCGCCGGATCTCGCCATCCAGCGGGGGAAGATCACAGCTATCTCCCGAGAAAAAACACGCAGTACACTAACGGGACTAATGACCAGAGTAGTTGACGCGCCCGGAAACACGTAAAAATCAATCAATCAATCAATTGACCCAACTGGTGACTTACCAGGCAAGCCCAGCAACAGGGTGTTTAGCATGAGTGTACGCACTGCCTCCAACTCGAGGCTAATATGCGAGTTGCGCCGTGAAACGTAGGGTTCGGGTGATCGTCTGTAATTCTCCACCAGAGATTGTGACCACCTACGCGACCTCCCCCCTACAGCAAAAAAAAAAAGGTTTGCCTAGTCAGTATAACGTTGGTTTTATTGATTTCGTAAAAGGTGGCGCGCTTAGACCATCACTACAGGGATGGGACAATCCGCACCTGCCACAAATAGACGGGGAGGGATCTACAATTAAATTGCGGGAAAGGGGAATGTCAATGGTCTTGTCTTGATACAACGCAAATGGACATATATCGTCCGCACATGAAAAGTGACGCATCACAAAAATTGTTATTTTACAGAAGAACGGTATTAACCTCAGAGAAGCAGTTGTTTTTTTCGAGGTGACAAGGTTTTTTGCTCTGTATTCCGGTTGTTTTGAAAAATATTGTAAGGAAATTTTTACTAGTAAAAATAGACTATTTTCTAAATACATTTCGTCATTGAACCCAAAAATGACGTTCTTTTAGAAACATTATTTTTCTTGTGAATTACCAAGAGAGGTAACTTACTGCTACCAAGAGAGGTAGCTCAACTGATGTCAGGGCCTCTGACCGGGAGGTTCAAGGTTCGAGTCCCGACGGCGGCAGATTTTCCACACTGCTTGTCAGCTAGGTCGCAGTCTGAAGGAGAATTCTAGCGGCCGGCTGCTCTGATTGGTAGTTTTCTATGGTTTCTCGATCAACATCAGGTGGATTTCAGAGATAATAGGGGACTGACCGTACGCAACCAAGGCGGGAATCAGTTCATTGGTCGGATTGATTGTTAGTGATTCCTGGCCCGTCAATTACGATGGTCATTAGCCCCGTAAATGTAGTGCGCGATTTTGCTCGGGAGGTGGCGGTGGTCTTCCCCCGCTGGATTGCGAGATCCGGTGCCAACCTACCCTCGGCTAACGGGTTATTTCAACCGGGTATCTTCCACTAGCGGGGCATCGCCTCAGCCGGGAGAAGTTCTAAGCTCCCGACCGGTCTCCCGGCATGCGTGGCAGTGTAATTCATGTTAGTGTAAGTGTGTGTAAGGGGAGAGGATAGGACAAGGAAGAGGAATGAAAGATCGCGCGCAGTCCATGACCCGTTTGTTAGGTACTGCTCCGACATTCGCCTGGTGTTGATCGGAGAAACCACGGAAAACTACCGATCAGAGCAGCCAGCTTCTAGAATTCTCTTCCAGACAGCGGCAGAATTTGACCTCGCTATCTATCTGTCGAAAATTTTGTCACCGTCGGGACAGGCACCTAGGCTCCCCACCACAACCAGAGGCCCTCCAGTAACATCAGTTAATCCCCTGAGTGTGAGTGTGAGTGTAATGTGAGTGTGAGTGTAGTGTGAGTGTGAGTGTAATGTGAGTGTGAGTGTAGTGTGAGTGGAGTGTGAGTGTGAGTGTGAGTGTAATGTGAGTGTGAGTGTAGTGTGAGTGGAGTGTGAGTGTGAGTGTGAGTGTGAGAGAGAGTGAGAGTGAGAGTGAGTGCGAGTGCGAGTGCGAGTGCGAGTGCGAGTGCGAGTGTGAGTGTGAGTGCGAGTGCGAGTGCGAGTGCGAGTGCGAGTGCGAGTGCGAGTGCGAGTGCGAGTGCGAGTGCGAGTGCGAGTGCGAGTGCGAGTGCGAGTGCGAGTGCGAGTGCGAGTGCGAGTGCGAGTGCGAGTGCGGGAGCGAGTGCGAGTGCG
>BLKR01010423.1:0-56543 GCA_011170035.1 Teleogryllus occipitalis | reverse complement strand
CGGGGCGGGGGGGGGCGCGGAGCTGTTGACCCGGCGCAGCTTCAAAGGCGGAGGACCGGCGCCGTGCGCGTGGTATGCGCCGCCTTCCGCAGCCCGAGGTGCGCCGCCCGCCAAGTTTTTATCAACTTTACTCTCCGCTCGCCGGCTCGCTCGGCTCGCTCGGCGCGGCGGCGCGCTCCGTGCGCGGCCCCGCGCCCGATAAAAATGCGCGGGAAAAGTAGGGCGACGCCGGCAGCGACGGCGAACAGGGAACCGCGTCGCCTCGTCCGATGGATGCGCTCGCGCAGGGGGGAGGGGGGGGGCTCTTGTGCACCGAATCCGATCTCAACCAATGAGCTTCAGACACCACTTTGCGTCACAATATGAGCGGGAATTTTAAATGCAGCCAGATGCCAAAATGGTCATCTCGTTACAAGGCATTGATATAGATTTATGAATCATTTCTTTTAAATATTGCATCTTGTACTCTTTCATCGTGTTGTTTTCGGTTGGTGACCGTTGAAAATTGTCACTTTGTACCACTTTCAAAATGTTTCTCAACACTTCTCGCTCTCCATGCAACATGGCGGCCAGCGTCTGGTCTGACTCTTCAAACGGCGTGCCCGTGCTGTGGTCTCGTGGTTCGTGACGCAAACTGGTGATGTGCAGAACCAGCTAAAATCGGTGTCCCAGAGGAAACTATCCATGCATTTCCACCATGCGCTCGCGGAGACTTCGCGTGGCCACGTTCCGTTGCGAGCGGGGCGCATGCGCAGTAAGTGGCGCGCTCTTGACTCTTCGCTTCTCCCCATGAAGGCGACTTCACGCATTACGGCATTCACCCAGAATGGAGCTATTGTGAGCGGAATCTCGAACAGCTGATGTGTTCGGCGAATGTCGCTTCCTTTCAGGTGACGGCAATAGCAAGCAACTCATCCACATCACTTGGGATTCGCCGAACGGTTGCTCGCTGTTTGCTGAATAACGAATGTGTGGAGATGCCTTAAAACAACGACAATCAGAGCGGAGGGGAGTGCAAGGATAATCAGTTTTGGGTCTCTGTGATATCTTCTCTCGTACAATACGAACCGATCTCGCATGTATTTGACGCATTCTTGAAAATAATAAGACTGGAAATTCGAACAAGGTTTAATCATCACCAGAACTGCTGCTATTTTTAGGCGTGGGGAGTACAGGTTGTTGGGGGAGTGCGAGGCGTACAGGAGAGAGGACGTGGGACTGTGGTGAAAGGACATTGCAGATCAGAACCCCACTGGAAATCCTACATGGGATTCATTCTTCTCTTCTCTACAAACCACTTCTACTACTCAGCAAACCATTTTCCCTCTTCTAAACACCAGAAATTATTAAAAATTAAAACGTTCGCTAGCAAAAGTAAATAAAATTGTGTAAAAATAAAGCTTTGACAGAGAATTGTGCGCCATGAATTATTGTTAAGATTTTTTCAACTTTGGAAAGGACTGATTGGTGAAAAGAATAGGTAGAGTCACAAAATGTCTTTAAATTTTTGATTGTTTTCGAAAAACGTGAAAAGTATTGAATTGTTGAGTAATGCCACACATACTGATAATCTGTTCTTAACAATGTCAATAACGCATCAGAATGTAAATTTTGATTTTTTTAAAAGTGGCCTGCCAAAGTCACGCACGAAAATGGAAGTGGGAAAACAGAAAATTGAAGTATAACAATAATGTTTTCCAAAACTAAAAATCTTCACGTGTAGCAAGAACAAATAAAAAGCACAAAAAACAAACGTATTCACACTGTGACAAGAAAATGTTAAATACGGGATCGAGTGAAACAAAATATTAAATGTTATATAATTTTTGTTAAGAAATGTTTGCACTATCACTAGAATCATTTTCACTTTCAGTGGATTTTACCAATCTCTGACTAATTTCACTGACATCTACAATATTTTCAGAACATTTCTAGGAAAATCAATTTTGTCTTGCACAAATAACTTAGTTGAGAACAATATAGATTACAAACCGTTTGATCGAAGTACTTATCAGTTATTTCGTAATAAATTCAACCTGGGAAGTTTATAAGCTTTTACAGCGGCGCAAAAACATTGGAAACCCTAATTACCTCCATCGAGAGAGCGTGCCAGCAAGACTTTGCACCAATGCGTTTAGCAGATCGCTGAACCTAACAAACGCGACCGGAGCTGTGCAAATTGGTTGAGGGGCGGCGTTCGCTCCTGGCATGAGGGGGCCCGCGAGGCCGGTGGCGCCGCACAGCGGTCGGAGGCGGGAGCGGGGGCGGAGGCGGAGGAAATGGGGGGTCGCGCGATAGCGCTCGTGTCGATATACATTCTATTCCGGTTTGTCAACAGCCATCGCATGTCTCGTTGGAATTCTGCGGGCGCGCCACAATGCGCGTGTTTGCGAGGCGGACGCGCCGCCGCCGCGGCTGATTGCCTCGTTGTATGGGACAATACGGGCGCTTACCTCCGCCCCACGCGAGCGGGCGCGGCCGCGGAATCAATCCTTTGCGCAAAAGTCATCCCGCCGCCGCGCGCGCCGCTCGGGTGCGCTGTGTGCCGAAGCCGCGGGCGAGTGCCGGAGCGGCCGCGTGGGCGAGGGTGGCAACGAGGCTGAAGTCCAGAATGGCGGCCAGAACGAGGCTGAGGGCGAACAGAAGGGCGAGACCGGGCGCGTGTGAAGTCGAGAACGAAGGCAATAATGAGAAGGACGGGAACAAAGATGATGAGAACGATGGTGATAGATTGAGAGAATGGGTGATTGAGTGAGAGATGGAGTGAGTGAGAGAATGGGTGAGTAAGAGAACTGTGATGGAGTGAGTGAGAGAATGGGTGATTGAGTAAGAGAATGGTGATTGAGTGAGTAAGAGAATGGTGATTGAGTGAGTAAGAGAATGGTGATTGAGTGAGTAAGAGAATGGTGATTGAGTGAGTAAGAGAATGGTGATTGAGTGAGTAAGAGAATGGTGATTGAGTGAGAGAATGAGTGAGTGAGTGAGAGATTGAGTGTGTGACGAGGAGTGAGTGAGTGAGAGATTGAGTGTGTGACGAGGAGTGAGTGAGTGAGAGATTGAGTGTGTGACAAGGAGTGAGTGAGTGAGATATTGAGTGAGTGAGCGTGTGAGGAAGAGTGAGTGTGTGAGGAAGAGTGAGTGTGAGAGGAAGAGTGAGAGAGAGAGAATGAGCGATCGAGTGTGAGTGAATGTGAGGAAATGAGCGAATGAGCGAATGTGAGCGAATGAGCGAATGAGTGAATGTGAGCGAATGAGTAAATGTGAGCGAGTGTGAGTGAATGAGTGAATGTGAGCGAATGAGTGAATGTGAGCGAATGAGTGAATGTGAGCGAATGAGTGAATGTGAGCGAATGAGTGAAAGTGAGCGAATGAGTGAATGTGAGTGAGTGTGAGAGAATGAGTGAATGTGAGTGAGTGTGAGAGAGTAAGTGCGAGCGGGCGAGAAGCGTAGGGCGCCGGAACGAGAGCGAAAGGAAACACGCAACCACCACGTGAGCGAGAGCGAGAGCGCAAGCGAAAGCGAGGTGAGGGCGGGGTGGGGAGAGCCGTAATGGAAGCGGGCGCCCCTCCGTTCGCCCACGCGACCGCAGAGCGAGCGTTTTTCGCCGCAGCCGCAGCTGCCGGCCGCGTCCATGGCGCTGGGCGGCGCGGTCGCCCTGCGTCGGTGGGCGCCCAGCGAAGTGGGACGCGACTGGCGCAGCCCATTGCCAGGTGCACATTCAGCGAATCGGACGACCTGTGGTGCAGCGGTGAGATGGCTAGCTTTCTACACGAGCGTCCACAGTCCCAATTTGGGTTCGAATTGTGGTACCCAATGCTTGTTCACGACGGGCGTCATCCGGATTCCCTATACCCATTTTCGTTCATCATTGCAAATTTTCACTAAAAACAGATGTGAAGGAAGACAATATTTGTGGGCATCTATTGTAATTTCTAGGTTTCATCAGTTCCTGGATGTGAGCATTCAATATACGTGTCGAAGATATCAACAAGAAAATAGTTATTGTAATGGATCATTTATATAATCTTGATCGATCTCTTGTCCTTGAACACATTTAAGATTGACTTGAATACGAGCGCCACTTTTTTCAGGAGTATTGTAGCTGCACTGCCTGTAGTTTTCCGCGGTTTCTCTGGCCAATACCATGTGAATGATGGAAAAGTTCTTTCGCAAACTGACCATCAAGCATTCGCGATATTTCTGACGTCAACCTTGGCCTCTCTCTTCTTCCTCATACATGCACTACATTACCACAGATGGGAGCACTCCTATCGAGAGCTTCATCTGCACCCCGCTGGACGAGATTTTTCATGGGAAAACCCCGCAAGTCCAAGTACAGGTCGGCGCCGGAATAACATAATATATTCCACTTACGCAAGATATAATATATTCCACTTACGCAACCAATCAACGAAGCTTTCGTAAGTGTTGCGCATGTTTTTATCGCGGGAGTTGGCAGTGACCCTGTCCTGCTGAACAGCGAGATCCCGCGCCGATCTACACGTTGGCTTGCAGGTTTTCTCTAACCACGAATCTCCCACCAGCAGGGCATCGCCCTAGGTGGGACAAGTCCTAAGTTCCGACCGGTCTCACGGCATGTGTAGTAGTGTCGTGAATGTTAGTGTAAGTGTATGTAAAGGATGAGGATAGGACAAGGAAGAGGAAGGAAAGACCGCGGGCGGTCCATGGCCCATTGTTAGGATACTGCTCCGCCATTCACCTGGTGTTGATAAGAGAAACCACGGTATTCTACCCATCAGTGTAGCCGGAAGAGAATTCTCGCCCAGGTCTTCAACGTAGGTATCTAGGAAGTGACGACAATCCTGCTACCAACGTGACACAGATACTAGGATGGAGCTAAGATCGCGACCCGGTCAGAGGCACCGCAGGGATATCAATTGTGGCCCTGAGCCACCTTAGCCGTTTTGCCCAACTACCTACCATGGTAGTCGTCACGCCCGGAAACTCTAAATACTCACTCCCTTCCCCTATCCAAAGAGTGTTGCGGTGAGTCACCCCGTGTGGTGTTGCCCGAGGGTGGCGCCGCCTGCCGGTCAGCCGCGTGGCTCCGCGCCGCGCTGGCCGGCCTCAAAGGGGGAGGAGGGCGCGCAATTGCGGCCCGCGCTGCTAATTGCGTTATAAACTTTGCGTTTAATCAGATCCGCAGGGCGCATGCGCGGGCGCGCGCGCTCCGCTCCCGTTGCGGTTGACGCCGCCGCCCGGCCGCGCGCCTATGCGCGGTAAATTTCCCGAAAATATCACTTTCCGGAAGTTTCTCTAGCCCGCGACCACTCGACGCTTCGCCCGCTCCGCCCCACTACGCCTCACCGCCTCTCCCCGCCTAGCACTGCCTCTCGCCCCCACACCCCTCTCCATTCCATCCCACCCCTCCCCGCCTCACACCACCCCTCCGCCACACCGCCCTTCACGGCCTCTCGCCACCCATCTCCACCCCTTCTCACTCCTTTCCGCCCCTGCCCGCCCCACCCACCTCTCCTCGCCCCAACCTGCAGCAACACACCCCTTTCCGCCCCACCACGTCCCTCTCCTCCTCTCCACCTACTCGCCCACCCCACGTCTCCATGCCTCTCTCCGCTTAACACCACCCCTCCCCCGCCCTCCGTCACACCGCCTCTCACGACCTCTCGCCACCCCTCGCCGCCCATCTCCACCCCTTCCCGCTCCTGCCCGCCCCACCCATCTCTCTCCGCCCCAACTTGCCGCACCCCGCCCCTCGCCGCCCCAGCCCATCCCTCTCCTCCCCTCCACCTACCCGCCCAGCCAACCCTCCACGCCCCTCTCTGCCCCACCCCCTCCCCCACCCACTCCCTCCCCCCCGCCCACAACCACACCGCCTCTCACGACCTCTCGCCACCCCTCGCCGCCTCTCCTCATGCCTCTCCGCCACTCCCCATGCTGCCCGCCGCCCTCTGCCTCTCCATGCCCACCTCTCCCCCGACCTTCCCCGTCCTTGCCCTCCACTCTCCTCCATGTCCCTCCACCCCCCGACCCTTCATATTCCTGCCCCTTCATGCCACTTCCCACCTCTCCCGCCCGGTCCCTCCCCGCCCCGCTGCTTACCGTCCGTCTCCGCCCCTCTCTGTCCGACCCCGCCCCGCCCCGCCTCTTCCCGCTCCTTCTCTCTTGGTGCGTCGCCTCGTGCTGGTGGCTGACGCTCGCGTTGCTCCTCCCGTCTGCGCGACTGCGCATTCGGCGGCAGCCAGCCCCGACCCTACACTCCTCACTCGCCTTGCACGTTTCGGCTTCAGGGGTTTGCGTATGCGTCTAACCAATCTAATCTACTGGCGTAGGTGGTTCAGAGATCAGTTGATGTCAGTGCAGTGCCTCTGACTGGAAGGGTTCCACATCTGACGCTGACAGTATTTTCGACACTAGCGGTCGAATTCAAACGCTGTCTCGAGGAGAATTCTAGCAGCTGGTTGCTCTGATCGGTAGATTTCCGTTGTTTGTCCGATGAACCACTTGCGACTGCTGGAGCAGTACTCTAACAAACGGATCACGGACCACGCGCGGTCTTTCGTTCTTCCTTCTATCCTCTTCCATTTTTACACACTGCACTGTATACTTACACACTGCACAACAATAGCACATAAGTCGGCAAACCAGTCGGGAGATTAAGAGATTGTTCCAGATGGGGCGATGCCCCGCTGCTGGGAGACCTCGTTGGGGAGCAGCCCGCAAGTCTCCGTGTAGTCGACGGCGAATCTCGCGATCCAACGAGAAAAGCTCACCACTAGCTACCTTGATAAAAACAGACACTATTCTTACAGAACTAATGATCTTAGCAGTAGGTGCATTGGAAACATTAATTAATCAATCCAATCAATTTATGCCCTGCACTTCTCAGCCTCCTGAACCGCCCATTTTCAGTCACCTCTTGATCCTTCACACTCCACATGCGCATTCCACATGCCGACTCCGCAACCACACAGCCTCCGCATACCCCCTCTTTCTCCGCCTCCAGTCCTCACCTGCCTCACCTATCACACACGACTCAATCGGTTCATCTCTCTTCGCTGATTTTTCGCAGTTCTAGCCCCCTCCCCGCACCCTCATAATTCGATTGCCTGTTCTCTTCTCAATCTCCTTCCCTCCACCCGTCCTCAATGTCTCTCACTCCCGTCTTCTAACTTGTTTCCCCGTCGTTTGTCCCCACATTTTCATTTCCTCTAACACCCTTCTGACCCTGACCCATCCTCCACCCTTACTGCTTCATCCGCGCTTCTTCCCTCCCAACTTGCTGTCATGTTCTCGATCCCCGCGACCCCTCCTCCTCCGCTGGCTGCGTCCCGTTTTGGCAGCCGGCTCGCCCCTGCCACGCGCGCTGGCGGGCGCGCGCGCGATCCCGAGGGCGGCGCGGAACTTTTCGCTGCGCCACTCGCGGATGAGCTCGCGCAGCCTCCATCAAAAGTTAACCTGACGCGCTCCTCCGGCGCCAGCGCCGCCCGCCATCGATTCCCCACCGTCGCTGCCGCCACTACCATCGCCGCTTGCACAGTCGCCACCACATCCGACGCCTTCACCGCCGTCGTTACCGCCGCCGCCTTCGCCGCCGCCTCCACCGCCGCCGCCTTCACCACCGCCACCGCCATCAGCATAACCGTCACCACCTCCTCCGCTGCCATCACCGTCACCGCTACCGCCGCTGCCTCCACTGCCATCGCCACCGCCGACACCGCCACCGCCACCACCTCCACCAACGCCGCCGCCGCCGCCGCCGCCGTCACTATCACCACCAAAGCTTTCTCCACCACAACCGCCACAGCCGTTACCACCGTCGCTGCCACCGCCGCCGTCGCCGTCACCGTCGCCATTACCGCTGCCGTCACATCCGCCGCCTTCGCCGCCGCCGTTATTGCCGTCGACAGCGCCGCCGCCTCCACCGTCGCCCTTACTGCTGTCGTCACCGCCGCTGCCGCCGCCGCTACCTTCGCCGCCGCCTCCACAGCCGTCGCCATCGCCTCCACAGCCGTCGCCATCACTACCGCCACCGCCATCGGCGCTACCGTCACCGCCTTCTCCGCTGCCATCGCTGTCATCACCGTCACCGCTACCGCCGGCACCTCCATTACCTCCGCCGCCACCGCCACCGCCTCCACCACTACAGCCGCCTCCGCCGCCGCCGTCACTGTCACCGCCAAAGCGTCCTCCACCACAACCGCCACCGCCGTCACCACCGTCGGTGCCACCGTCGCCGTCGCCGTCACCGTCGCC
Organism: Teleogryllus occipitalis; assembly: GCA_011170035.1. Taxonomy (NCBI): domain Eukaryota; kingdom Metazoa; phylum Arthropoda; class Insecta; order Orthoptera; family Gryllidae; genus Teleogryllus; species Teleogryllus occipitalis. Next base: position 48,307 of record BLKR01010423.1, on the reverse strand, counting down.
GTCACCGTCACCATTACCGTCACCATCACCGTCACCGTTACCGTCACCGTCGCCGTCGCCGTCGCCGTCGCCGTCGCCGTCGCCGTCGCCGTCACCGTCACCGTTACTCACTGTCAATGTCCCCGTCACCGACGCCTCTGCTCCCGCCCCCACCCCGCCACCGTCGCCACCGTTCTGCCATCGTCACCGTCGCCGCCGCCATCGCCGTCACCACCGCTACCAGCACCGCCGCTTCGTCTGTTTGCTTCGTGCGCGTTTCAATAAACTCGCGGAGAATCTTACGCGGAATTTTGCGTAATAAAACGTTGCGTTTCTGAGCGTAAATAACAGGGAGATCGACGTGCATGTGATAATAATGGCGAGAGGAGGAATCTGCAAGCGCGCTGAGAATTTGAAAAAGTTGATAAGGTTACAATTATGAGATTGTCAGAGTAAACTTTCTGTTCATGTATATAAATTGCAATATGGTCTCAGGAACATTTCTAAAGCTAATTTTCCATCTAGAAATGTAACAAATGAATCTAATGTATTACGGGAATGTTGGGAGTTTTAAAATAATCTTCTGCACACCGACAGATGAAGCATTACTGCAACATGTGCGTTCCTTCAATGATTAGAAATTTAAAAATAAATATTTCCGTTTGAAGTTTGGAAATGCTGTCAGTGTGCGAACATTCCGTACATTGCAGCTCCCATCGCCAGCTGCTTAACATAATACATAATGTTCAATTAATGAATAAATGTGATATATATGACAGGTAAAATGCGCGTATTTTGTAGATATCAAGAGCGTGAAATGAATACATCGAATTACTTATCACAAGAGTTGAACAACTCGAAGTTGAAAGGCAGCATTCAGGCCACGAATATTCATGAAAATTAAATATGAAAACGGGTTAATTTTTCTTTAACAAGAGGGGCACCACCGGAGTTGGGACAAGCTGTAAGCTCCTCACTGGACATGCGTGGTTGTGTAGTGCACTTAAATGTACGAGAATGTATGGGGGGATCAGAATGGGTCAAAAATGCGAAAATAAAGATCGCACGGTGTTTGTACCGTAGTACTGCTCCGGCGTTCGCCTGGTGTTGGTCGGAGAAACCGCGAAAAAACTCCGATCAGAGCAGCCGGCTGCAAGAATTCTGACAGCGACTGCATTCCACCTAAGAACACATTTAGTGAAGAAAATCCTGTCACTGTCAGGACTCGAACCCTGATACCTCCCGGTCAGAACTACAACAATCACAATTAATTCCCTAAGCCACCTCATCCGCTCTAGAAACCACAAAATTATCAGAAATCTTGTAATATCCTGTAACCTTTCATAAAGAGAAAAATTGTCAATATTGGTGAGGAAGCATTTCGAAATAGAGAAGAGGCCTCTCTTGGGATAGATGTGATAGTGATGGCAAAATTTACCAAGGCATCGATACATCGCTAAAGTGTTTTTGATGTCGATGAAAACATCGACGAGAAAACATCGATGTTTAAAACATCGATGTTTAAAACATCGATATTTTAATTATAGACTAATAAACATGATATTTTCCTATCCATTTTTAATTAGAGTACGTTAAAGGGATATATTTTATTGTTTGGTTACCAGCATATTAGTAGTATGTAAAAATTGTTATCGAATGTAAAGAATAAAATTAACAATAAAGAACATCGCGTTTTTATGTCGATTTCGTATTTCACTGCCGATTCAGGCAATGACACGCCTGGCGATAACATACATTCATAACACGAGCATCTCCCAAACTTTTTCAGATTGCAGATGCGAAATGTGCAGCTTGATAAAGTGGATGACGCAAAAAACGACATTCTGTGGATTGGTGCTACTCTACAACATGCTTAAAAAAAATTAAAAAACATTGATGTTTTTGCAAAAAAAATCGATGTGAAGAAAACATAGAAAGCAAAATACCGATATTAATATATCGATGTTTTTGGTAGAAAACATCTCTTTTAAAAACATGGATGTTTTTTTGCCATCCCTAGTGCTGACTCAAGACACCTTCCCCGCCTACAAGCAACGACAGTCTGACTGCACCGCACCACCCGAACCTCACCTCGACCCGTCCCGCCCCGTCGCGCCCCGCCCCATCCCACCCCGTCGCTCCCAGCCCCGTCGCGCCCCGATCTCCCCGCCCTTCTACGCCCCGCCTTGCCTCGCCCGGTCGCGCACCGCCCCACCCTCCTACGCGCCGCGCCGCCCCGCCCCGCCATCTCCGCCCCGCCCCGCTCCTCTCCGCCCCACCCTCCCGGCCCGCCCCTCTTCGCCCCGCTCCTCTCCGCCCCGCCCCGCCCCTCCGCCCATCCTTCCTCGCCCCGCACTGCGTCGTTGTGTGTGGCCGGTGACAAGTCGTCCGAGCCGGGCGAGGCGGGGTGAGGGCGGAGGCGCAGACGCGAGCTGCGCGCGTCTGGACAACTCCCCGGGGGCCGTGGCCGCTGCCGCCGCCGCCGCCGCCGCCGCCCCCTCCATTAGCCCCGCCCTTTTTGCGGCCGCCAGCGCTCGTTTGGGCCGAAAGAAGAGCCTTGCGGAACTCCGCGAAGACGGCGCGTCGCGGGCGCTGGAACAAACCGCGCTTTGACGGCTCCCCCTGCCCCCCCCCGCGCCCTATAGGGCACTCCCCAAGGCGCACACGCCGCAGAAAAGCGCGTCCCCCTCAGTTACCCTGAAATCGGAGCACTCGGGCCGGCGTGTCGCGCGCTGCGCCTCCTGCCTTCTTTTGACGGAGCGGCGTCTTCGTGCGGCGCTCCTCCACTGCCGCATGCGACCGACGCGTCGCGACGCCGCCCGGCGACACCCCGCGAGGTGCCTCTGGTCGTAAAACCCCGCAGCCATCAGGAGAAAGCGACGCTCGGAATTCGCAACGCTCCGAGGCGGTGAAGCAAAATCCGTGTATTTGAACTGTTATGCGTCCCGAGATCCTTCCAGAGGTATTATTGTGACCTCATTCGGCAGCGTGGATGAGTCATTTTCAGAATACGTTTCGCTGGTATGTTGCTTCGAAATAAATTGTGAGCACGTGACAATGGAAGAAGATGGCAAGGTACACCGCCGTCTGGGTTTTGATCTATGAAGGAGTCTAGATTTATTTCGAATGATGAATTCTTGCCAGTTGGTCGTGCGTGTTACCGTGCGTATAACCAAATGCGTATTGACGAATATTATGCAGAAAGCCAATCAGTTATGGATATTTTAATTTTTTATTAGGAAAACAGTGAAACGGAAAATAAATTTAATAAGTAGTATTTTATAAAAGTGAGTTATTTTCAGAGGCGAATCATAATTACAAATAACTTCTAGATTTTTTAAGATTTTAAAGTAAATATATTTTACCTCGTGAAAATTAGCCCCATTGATTCCTAATGTCGCAAACATGTACCAAAATTTTTGCTGGCGAATAAAATCTTATTTTACTACTCTACCAAAAGTACTAGTATTATGCTGTAATATCCTTTTGTTTCTCTGGATCAACGCAAAGTATTTAGAAGAGGGTGAAATCCTTTCTAGTTGTCAATTTGCGATCAGGATCTGGCTTACTAAAGCCATCTTATCATATCCGAGTCTCAAAAGATTTTCCAGCCTTTTATTTTTGCCTCTCTTATCCTTTGCCTACATCCCCTCCTCTCGTTGTCCATCTTACCTGAGATCATAAGCTTCTGCAGAGAACCCTGTTCCTTTATAAGACGAAAATATTTTACCTTTGTTCTTATAATGTTGCTTTGAAAGGGCTATGGAATGCCATCTTCCGCGATAAAGTGCATACTCTACACTTCAGGACTAAAGACCATAGCAGTTGACGCTCCCGGAAACGGAATAATGAATAATTTCCAGTAATGTTCGTTCCTAGGAAAATGAACCCTGTTTTGATTTGCTTAGCGCTTCTGCTTTTCCATAAATTAGCCAAGAGGTCAAGAGGTGTTGAGTCCGCGGTTTCTTAGATCCTCCTTCCTTTCTCTGAAACACATAATTGGTCTAGTGCCAGTCAATGACGTCGCTAGTGCAATCCCTACCGACGACTTGCATGTGACTTCTCCTGCAACGAAGTAAGTACCAAAAGTAACTTTACGTTTCAAGCTCCTTCACAAACAGTGGGTGAATACGGAATAAACGTAGTGAACCGAAATAAAGGAAAAATACTTAGAAATTACTTATTGTGCCGACCTGGATGGCCGAGGTGGCTAAGAGCGAGTACCGACTCAGCGCTTCGGTCCGAAGGGTCGCGGGTTCGAGTCCCGCCTTGGGCATGGCTGTTTGTCCCTTGACTTTGTATGTATGTGTTGTCGCGGAGGGCCTCGCGTTCTGTTGACCCCAGATCAGAGGAGCCCGCAAGTGTGTTGGTGTCTAGTGTATGGTCGAATATGCGTCCCATCGGGGCGTAAAGGGTAACCGGCTGTCGGCTGGATATAAGCCCTACGTAAAAAAATTACTTATTGTAAATGTGGGAAGACAGCCAAGCATTTGAAAGACAAAGATTTTTAAAACGAATAGTACAAATACAGCGGAAATCTGTTTTGTGGTATGTAATGAAACTAGTGGTGATAAAAGAACACGTACTTTCTCGCCCGTATTTTCACGCAAAAAATACTGGAATTTTCTAAAAATTGAATATGACATTTCAAAATATATCTTTAAGAAACAGATTCCATTTAAAAAGTAATATCGATTTTCATTATGGTAGTTGTAGGAAGACGCCGAAAAACTATTGAACTTTTGCAATTTTTTAAAAATAAGGGTTTTCATCGAACAAGAGACTTGCTCCATTCTCTTAAACTTCCTTTACACTATCTGACAACAAAATGTAATCAAAGTCGATGGAGCCTTTTTTTGTTGAAAATTTGAAAAATATCCCAGGGGCTTCTTATAAAGTACCCTCTGAAATTTAGGTATCAGTTTCAAATTCAAAGGACCGCGACATCAGCCAGATAGATTGTAGAATATCAATTTTGGAGAAAATTGGAGGAACAATGTAGTTGTTCACAGACGGACGGACAGAAGAATAGAGACAGACGTTTTTCTGTCAATAGACTTTTCCCTATCAAGGACCTACAAAACATGGTCTTTGGCTACATCACGAGTTAGAAGATTTTGTTTCTAAATTTAGCAACTGGTTTTATCCACTTTGTCGTTACAGGGGCCCGGCAATAAGAGTATTTCCGACGAAAATTCCCCGTTTTTCCGTGCAGCGTTACATAACTTTCTCTCTACTCCGTAGCGAGATATAAAAAGCCGTGCAAAATACTGAAAAAAAAAGTGTTCAACTGTAGTCGACGTAGAATAAATAGATAATTGAAAATTGTCGAACCGACGGACGTCAATGATAATATTAAAAAAGATTAATCTGCGTACTACATGACTTTCATGTCAGTAAGAACGAATACGCGATGTCTCATTTTTGTGGGCTTTAAAACTAATACATATAAGCTACACGAGAGTTAAAGGATAAACGAACTTTACAACTTGTCAAGACTGTTCCGTGAATTTGATAAATCCACTGAAAATCCTTCTCACTCCAGAAATACTCTGAGAGGCAAGAAATACATTTTTATTTAATATATCAAAATAACAGAAATGTACAGTGAGAAAATAACATTAAAAAGTTCAAAGACAAAGTACAAACACGCGCGTTCCATTAATATTTCACAGCACTTGCAAGAAAGCACTTTTGAGTCGCGTTGAAATTAAAGAATTATGCGACACATGTTGCTTAAATTCTTGGAACCAACTAAGTTGTAAAAGCTTATTAACAGAACTTTACTTTTCTATTTTCATTTACGTACACATAGTATTAGAAACTTTACTGAAGAACGAAGATTTGCACACGCGGTAGCAGGTATTTACTGGCGAACCTTTCCACAGCTTTTCGGAAAATAGGAGAGCTTTGTTCAGTGGATATATCTTCAAAACCACATCTACCCATCGCTCTTCTAATTCCTTGAATATCCTGCTCAATCACACCTCCTCCGGAAATTGCACAACCAACGCCGGCTCTCTGCGCTAATTGCACTTGTCCCCTCCCTCTCATTCTCCAAGCCACGCCACGCCCTCCCGCAAGCCGAGTAGCCACCGCGCGTGTCAGCTCACCGCCCACGCCACCCCGGCGCAATTGCCGCCCTCGCAGTCCGTACCCCTCCCAATGCCCACGCCGCCCTCACAGCCTCGCCGCCCTCGCCGCCCTCGCCGCCCTCGCCGCCCTCGCCGCCCTCGCCGCCCTCGCCGCCCTCGCCGCCCTCGCCGCCCTCGCCGCCCCCGCCGCCCTCGCCGCCCTCGCCGCCCCCGCCGCCCTCGCCGCCCTCGCCGCCCCCGCCGCCCTCGCCGCCCTCGCCGCCCTCGCCGCCCTCGCCGCCCTCGCCGCCCTCGCCGCCCTCGCCGCCCTCGCCGCCCTCGCCGCCCTCGCCGCCCTCGCCGCCCTCGCCGCCCTCGCCGCCCTCGCCGTCCTCGCCGCCCTCGCCGCCCTCGCCGCCCTCGCCGCCCTCGCCGCCCTCGCCGCCCTCGCCGCCCTCGCCGCCCTCGCCGCCCTCGCCGCCCTCCTCGCCGCCCTCGCCGCCCTCGCCGCCCTCGCCGCCCCCGCGGCCGCGCCGCCCTCGCCGCCCTCGCCGCCCTCGCCGCCCTCGCCGCCCTCGCCGCCCTCGCCGCCCTCGCCGCCCTCGCCGCCCTCGCCGCCCTCGCCGCCCACACAGCCCATGCCGCCCTTGCCGCCTCTCTCACTGTCCTCGCCGCTCTCCCCACTCTCTCCGTCCTCTACATCCTCTCCGTTCCCGCCGCCCTCACTGCTCTTGTCACCTTCGCCGTTCGCACCTCTCTGTGTCCTCGCCGTTCTCGCCCCCCCTCACTGCCCACTCCGCCCTCCCCACTTTGTGCAACCTCACCGCCATCCCCCACCCTCTCCGTCCCCGCCTCACTGCCCTCCCCGTTCTCACCGCCCTCGCCATCCTCGTCACCCTCATCGTTCTCACCGTGCCCGCTCTCACTACCCACACCGCCCTTGCCGTTGTCGCCGCACTCGCTGCCCTCGCCTTTCTAGCCGCCCTCAACACTTACTGCAACCTCGCTGCTCTCTTCTCCCTCTCCCTCCTCATCTCTCTCGCAGCCCTCGCCGTCCTCGCCTCTCTCACTGTCCTCGCCGCTCTTTCCACCCTCGCCGGCCACGCCGTCCTCTACATCCTTTCTGCCCCGCCTCTCTCCCTGCCCTCCCCGTTCTCACCGTCCCCGCTCTCGCCGCCCTCTCCACCCTCTCCGTCCTCACCTCTCTCCCAGCCCTCGCCACCGTCTCCGCTCTCACCGCCTCGTCGCCTACTTACAACCGGCACAGTCGCCCCCTCCCCTCCATCTCTTCCACGCCCAACCGTACCGCCGGTCGACCATCGCGCACGCACCTGGACGGAGCTGTCAGAGAGAATTGGCAGTTGGACCGCGCGCCGCCGGGGCGCTGATGGAGATTGCATGAGGGGCGATGCAGGGGGGGGGCAGGGGCGCAGGTCAGCCCGTGCTATCGACCGGCGCCCTCAAAGATTTACTCCGGCCCCGCTGATTTATTGACTTTATGCCCAGAGTTGGCGGAGATAATCTTTGGCTCTACGAATCTCCTCTTTCGCCGCATTTGACAAACGCGACGGTGTCCCTTGGGAAATTCCTCATGGAGATTTCGCTGCGGAGATCGCCTCGTTACTGCGGCTAAGGTGGGCGGTAATACGGTGCCGAGAAGTTGTCTTGGCAGTGGCAAGGTGGTTGAAGGTTTTGTTGCTCCGAGAAACTTGTGATTCTAATTCAATTTAATTTTTTGTTGCCATCTTTATGGAGTTCCGTAATTGTATGATTCAGTTTGGCTGTACTTATGATTTATCTTGTTCTGACATATACGATAAATAAATCAATATTAATTTTAATTTTTGTACATGCTTTTCGTCATATATTTTTGTAGACAAAAACATGGGTTTCAGTTTTTGGTGATTCCAATTTGACAGTTCATTAGTTGCACTCTACAGGTCACAAGATGTGTAATGGTGCTTTAACTCGATTTCATTTTTGTAGTTACTTTTTTGCTATACTTCTTAAGAAGAAAAAGTATTCGTGCTCCGGAAAATGGTGATTTTTGAACATAATGTCTTATTGACGGGCCCTGGTACATTGGATAAATATTGTTTTATATATAGTAAAACGTCCTCTAACACTCTAGCCATAATCCTTGTTTTGTGGGTCTTCGACTAAGAAAAATAGATTGACGGCAAAAGTATGTCTGCGCGCACGTGTGTGTGTGTGTGTGTGTGTGTGTGTGTATGTGTGTGTGTGTGGTCAACGCTATTGCCAAAATGGTTCGGCGGATTTTCTTCAAAACTGATATTTCCCAACCAATCTAAACAAACTATAAGCCCTACGAGTTTGAAACGTGTATTTTGATTTTTGTAGTTACTTCACCTGAAGCATCAACGTTTTGAAACTTTTCTCAAAAATGGCCCCAAATTGGTTTTATTAAACTTTGTCCTTATACAACGTTCAAGACGCAGAAGAATGGCCCAGATCTCATTTTCATTAAAATCTCTGATTTTTCCAAAATTGCGAAGGTTCAAAATGCTTTTCGGTGTCTTCCTTCAAATACAATATTGAATATAGAGATTTTTTTCTCAATAAAATCTATTTATTAATGACCGATGATGAAATAAAATCATGTAAATTTTTCGAAAATATGGGAAGCTTTTGCATAATTGTGTATATAATGTGGGCAATTTTTAAACAATTATTTTCTTAAAAGCGGTTCCATTTTTTTCTTTAAATTTTCTCCTCCTATGTATCAAAGGACGGTGAAAATGTCGGTGCCACTCCTACTTCCGGCAATGTCTGCATTTTTAAAAATTGCAAAAAATTAACATTGAGATTTTTGTCTGAAATAAATTATGTTCTAGAAAGTTCAAATCTTTAAACAGGTTACGTACAAGAATTGAAAAAGCGAGTAATTATCACATAATTTCCGTAGAAGTTAATGCAGATTATTAGAAAACAAATCAGTTACTTTTCCAATTACTTTTTTGGAACTTTTTCCACGATAGAAAGAGGGAAGCTTAATATCAAATGTCATTTTCGTTGAATTCTCTTAATTCCCGATAATTACAGAAGTTGGAAATAATTCGAAGAAGTGTGTGCTGTTTTGGCACTAGTTTTTTAATCTGTTCTAATGTTCTTTAAGGCTTATGTCGAGTCATTAGTTTGAAACTAAGCTCACAGAGTCGTCCAGGAGTGTTTTTTTTTATTTGGAGTGATTTATCATTACCTACTTTAGAGTTGTACTTATAAATTAGTGGCTGGATACCTTATACACACCTCTCCGTACGCCTGTAGAAACCCCCTTGAATGCTAAGCTACTAGACGATATATTTTCTTCTCAAGTGTCCGAGGGACCAAAGGAACAATCAACGGAACGTATGCACATCGATTTTTCACCTGAATAATTCCTAGTCTTTGGGAGGGAGGATGTTGAGCGCGCTGACGTGCCCCCGTTTGTTGCGCAACATCTTTTTCGATACCTGAGAGACAAAAGAATTGTTGGAGTAAAGCATGTGTTTAAAAATAATGCCAGTTAAATATAATAGGCATTATTTAAAACATAATGCTTTATTAAAACTCATTTTAAATTGTACGAATTGTAAAGAAAATTATTTTTGAAACTTGGGTAATGTTAAACATCAGGACAGATCATTTCAGTGCGCTACAAATATACAATTATATTAAATTAATATTTCTTTAGCTTTAGGGAGTAACTCACGCTTTAGGAGTAATTTATTTATAGGCATTATGAACAATAAAAATTAAAACTGAATAAAACAACTGTACGAAATAAAGCAGGCAACTATTGAAAATAATTGAAATGATGAAACAAAATAGTAAATGAAATTGTGAGGTAATTTGAAAGTAACGATGTAAACTATTCTACAATTGCACAATAGTTCATTGAAACCTTAATGAACTAACACAGTTTATAGATTGGTGACTATATTTACAGGAAAGAACTAAAACTTGATGGTATTACTGCAGTGTACTCTACATTTCCTCAGAATTTCAATACTAACTTCATTTGAGACTGCAATAAATCTTACATATTCGAAGTGTTTGCTGAACTTTCTCCACAATATATATTAAAAGAAAAGAATTAACTATTGATGTTTGTGAAAATATCTTTGTTTTTGGAAAATTGGTACATTTTCGGATAATTGAACACAAATGTTATTTTTTAAACGAGTTTGTCATTTTTTGATATTTACTTTGAATGATTTGGCTCATCAAATAAGAAAAACTTACTTTGTGCGTATGAGAATTATGAAAAAAATTCCAATAGTATTTATTTACAAAAGGGAAATAAAATATCCAGAGCGTTCGTCACATCAACCAAAAAGCCGGGTACAATATGGGAACCTAATAATGCAGGGTATGTTTATTTGCCAACCATTTCAAAAATATGTAAGAATAATTAGTATCCACTCCTTTATTTCCTTAGAAAATGAGTAGCTAAATGGAATATGATTCATTATTGAAAAAACTATAATTATAATCAAAGTAAAGATGCATTCAGAGATATTCTTTATTTTGACTTAAATTTAGAAGAATTGAAGAACATGCCTCAAACAATTACGAATTTTTTTTGTACTACATTTATCATGCAAAAAATGCAATATTTAATGGAACGTATTTTTAAATTTAGCGCACGCGTTTGACGAGGAATGTTAATCAACCAGAAGTGTCACAACAATATAGTTAACTATAGAAATCGTGTCACTCCGATCTTCACTTCAAAGGAAAACACGAGACAGAGTATTTGGAACTTCGTGCAATAAAAGTCGGAATGTTACAGTATAGCATGTTAGGTAATATACTCTGTACGTTATATTTCCGACTAACCTCCAACAGCATCAACAAGTCACAAAAGGAATATTTGCTGTTGTCATGTCTATCTTCGCTGTAGGGAAGTGTTATGTAATACGCTACAAATGAATACAAAAAGCTGCCGACACGGTTAATAACTCACCTAAAATAATGGTTGCGTAAATTAAAAGTCAAAATCTGCAAATATCACGAAAGAATTGATTAATACAAATATATTATATTACGCAGTACTTGCTTTCAGAGTAATGGGGACGGTTGGAAAGGGACGTTGAAAAGTGCACAAAGAAAAAAAAACATGCTCAGGTAAAAAAATGTAATCTTAGTAAACGTTATAGGGTAGACAGAAATTCAAGGATTATACAAAGTAGAGATATAACATTCTAGAGTTAATAACTCTAAAAATAATCAATCTTGGTGCATAAAAATGAATGTATTATAGTGTGTTCCACATATATGGTTTAACTACTGAAGCGAATGCCCTTAAATGAATGGAAGAGGCGTATAATTTAGCTTGTTCAAAATATCTGGAAATTGAACCTAGGTCTCCTGATTTGCATCCAGTAGTTATCACCATCGAGTTACCGAGACGGCCAAGATTTACTACAGTTTCTTTAGATCTGATGTATTGCCCGTTACACGGTACTTCCTTGATACCACCCTGTCAACTTGCTGGAAAGGCCATTACGTCGGAAGTATGTTCTGCACAGTAATTTTAATTCACAATGTGATCTTGTTACTGGACAACAAATGTATTTAATAATTTAAGTTCAGAGTAATAGTCACCCCGACCGGGAATAGAACTGGGGTGTCCTGTTTCACGTTCAGTGGTACTGACTTCATTTGGTTTCCTATAAATTGCTTTGTAGAACAATAATAAGTTCATATTTTTCCCCATCACATATCGTGTTACAGTCGTAAATGGGGTTCAGTATATTTGGTGTTTACCTACATTTCTGGTGTGTAATAATTATTTAAACCGAACTCTGAAACGCATTACATATTACATATGCACACAGAATGATGTTCGTGTTATGAAATTCTTGATTAGAATAAATGTCCTTTCTTGGAAAAACTGTATTATACGCCTTGCGGAAAAATATATGGTTCAAAATGGGGTGTTAAATGACATGTATTTCTACACAAGAGAACTTTCAGTTCATTTTAGTAAATGTTGGGAAAAAGTAATTTCATAAAAATATTATTGACAAAATGTATTTATGTGTTGAAAAGTGATAAATGAATTGAAACCGAAATTGTGTACTGATAGAGCGTGAAAAATCAATTAATACAGAGAATTAAAAGCTCCGAAGTGTTAACTAATATTTCTCTTCGATCACGACCATTCGTGATATTTTTATCATGTATAACTTGATTTTATAGCATTGATTTTCCTATTAACGTACAATCAAAACTAAGTGAATGGTGTTGTATTGCTTTTATTGCAATTTCATTAAAATTTAAAACCACGAACCTAAGGATATTCGTTATATGTATTTGAATAAGAAATAAACAATTGCCATGAAAAATTATTGGTCTTGTAAACACAATTCATTTACCCCAACAATTGAAATAAAAATAAGCGTGGTTTGAACGTTGCAAAGATTAATTGTTCCCAAAAGTAATTATCATGAACATTAAATTTCACGAAAGAGTTAAACTGCTCAAACTCAAAATGACAAGTACTTGGGTTTGCGTTGCAACGCTGTGAAACTTTGAAAGCGATTTGGCAGTAAACTTACGAATGAAGTATAAGTGTTTCTAAAATGTTTGCGCCACTTCCGCCGTTTTACACTCAGAGACAGGTCGTCGAAAAGCATCTCAAATGTTTGATTACACCAAGGACGCAAATTTCTCTTACACATCTTTACTTGTAATGAACAATTCTTTACAATGTAATGAACATTTTTATTTTCTTCTTTCAAAGCAGTTTTCGATGTATTTTTAGGACTTGATTCATATTACATATTTTGTAGTTATTTGATAAACGTGTTTATCATATCACTTCTTTTTTTAATTTCATATATCGTTCCTCACTTTGTTTGTAAACGTAATATGTATAAAAATAAAAACGAACTACAGTTTCCACAAAATTGTGCATGATATTTTCGGCCAGCCCATACCGAATATTGTCGTCGTAACAGACACGTTTGATTTCAGCCGCACCCACCGAGTACATTGCGTGCGATTCCGGGCCGTGTCCCATAAACATTTTAATGAATGCCGCGCATCGGGTTCCACGGCCGCCCTGTGCGTGGGCGGCGAACAGCGACGCAGCGGAAGGCGCCCGAGGGACGCGGAATGCGGCGGGCGGCGAGGACGGGAGGACGGCCCGGGGGCAAATGAAGCATCAAGCCGCGAATATAATTAAGACTTTTATTGGTCGTAAAAGGGCGCTACTGTAACCGAGAGAGTTGTTTTCGTGGAAGCGAGTGCGTTTTCCTTGGGATGACATTTCTTTCTTTTTTTTCTTCTTTTGGTATCTTTACTTTTATCAGCATGACTTTCTATGCTCAATAAAAGTTTGAACACGTAAACGTTGAATAGAAGAGCATATCTGACGTCTAAAATGCGTAACTCGAAAAGATGGTGATTCAAACCTTAACAGATATTTAAGAGAAAGCAAATTTCAGCAAGGGTTGCTTGAAGAAAGATTACCCCCTTCGACAAAGATCATAATTAAATAATCCTTACAATATCTAATTGGTTGAAATTATTAAAATATCAAATTGGTTGAAAACTCTTTAACCTTCTCTCTTCTTACCCTTAGAACACAAGTGTTGACATTCAGTTCCTTTTCCTAGTTATATATAAAATTTGAAAAGTGAACTATTTCTATGAGGAAAAGATTAGGCTGTTAGGCGATTACAATATTGCTAAAAAATGTTTATTAAAAGACTCCACAAATACGAATTAAGTATTAAAGCAGCTTTTACAGTATCGCTTAATAATTTACTAAGAGCATAGCAGTCCCTGAACCTGCTACGACCTGGTGTTCTCATACTGCATTCGCCCCTGACTATCGTCTCCTAGCTCAGCATTAATTTCGTTCCGTCTACATCCCGCGCTGGCCGCTAGTCCTGTTCTGCTCGACCCTGGCCCGGGTCAAATGGCTACGCCCAGCGAAAATGAAGCTCCAAAAGATGTTTATAGAAAAATTTGTTTCGATGGGCAACAACGGAGGTAATCGTTATCCCTGTTGTAAAGAAAAATATAATTAACAAAAAATTAATGGGAAAGAAAGGTAATAACAAAACAGCGGAAAGAGAGTGAATTGGAATATTGAATTAGTAATGTGAACGTGAGAAATTTCCGTAAATATAATTAGAATTAAAGAGTTATAAAGAGTTTCACGCTGTGTACGAATTACGAAACGTAAGAGGTATGTCTTACTCATTCTAAAGACGGAAAAAAAGATAACGATACCTCTTCATAAAACAATATCTTCAACCGAAATCATTTTTGCAATACTAGTTTATTCCGTCATTCATTCCTTTTCAAAAAATCTGTCGTCTTCTACCAATCATTGGTTGTGGCAAACGAGGTAATTCATTCAAATTATCTTACACGGTCACAAGTGTTTCTACTGCGCTTAGTTATATTTGAATAAACATACCTGCAATAATCGTAAGGAACTATTTGTGTATTTTATGTTACAAAATAGATACTGTAAAAAAATAACATTTGAAAACCACGAAAAACCCAAAATCATTGCCGCCTTAAACATCCACTAAAAAGCCAAAAAACAAAACTTTGTAAACGCCTAGCCTGGCAACACTGGCGCAAACCCTTGACCCCTGCGCCACGCGGCAGGGATGCTGCATGTAGAGCGAGAGAGCTCAATGCGAGACATGAAATAATGCACCATTGACATACCTGCAATAATCGTAAGGAACTATTTTTGTATGTTGTACTACAAAATAGATAGTTAAAAGATATTTAAAAACTCAACGAAAATCCCAAAAATAAAAATTTGCCCCCTAAAATATCCACCAAAAAGACGAAATCCTGAATTTAGGGGAGAGACACCTAATGTGGCAACACTGACGCAAACCCTTGACCGCTGCGCCACGCGTGGGGAGGCGCTGCATGTAGAGCGAGAGAGCTCAATGCGAGGCATGCAATAATGCACCATGGACATACCTGCAATAA
Organism: Teleogryllus occipitalis; assembly: GCA_011170035.1. NCBI lineage: Eukaryota > Metazoa > Arthropoda > Insecta > Orthoptera > Gryllidae > Teleogryllus > Teleogryllus occipitalis. The sequence continues at coordinate 33,278 of BLKR01010423.1, read as the reverse complement.
TCGTAAGGAAGTATTTTTGTATGTTGTACTACAAAATAGATAGTTAAAAAAATATTTAAAAAACTCAACGAAAAACCCAACAAAAAATACCCCCCCAACATCCAGTAAAAATTTAAAAAAACTAAACTTAGGGGGGAAACGTCTAAGTTGACAACACTGACGCGAACCCTTGACCGCCGCGCTTCATGTAGAGCAACTCAACGAAAAACCCAATAAAAAATTACCCCCCCCCAACATCCAGTAAAAATCCAAAAAACTAAACTTTGGGGGGAAACGTCTAAGTTGGCAACACTGTCGCGAACCCTTGACCGCCGCGCTGCATGTAGAGCTCAATGCCAGGCATGCGGTGGCGCGGGGCGGGCGATATCTTGGCACGTGCCCGACATGCCATAAAGCAATAGCAATCCGCGGCAGTCCACGCTGCCGCGCGCTGAGCAAATGCGGCGCCGCTGCGCCGTTACGTGCGTGGGGGCAGTTGTGCGCCCGCACGAAGCAGCTTTTCAAAGCAGCTTGGCAGGTTGTAATGCTATTTTGGTTTTGTCGTGTTTATTACGTGGCGATCGGAACGATATTTTGTACACGTGAAAGGTACTGAAATGAAGAGACCAAGCGGGTTGGAATCTAACCGATTTATTTTCCGTCATTTCGGAGGAATGAAACACGTTGCTGATCTGAAATAAAAGTTTTGTTTTTGTTTTGTTTGCCATTGTCTATTTCATTGTTAAAGGAATCTTTCGACTGTTATTTTTGTGTATTGTATTATTATCCTTCTTCTTTCAGAATTATAGAAAATATTTGTTAATATATTTATATTATATTTGTACTATCATTAAAAGTAGAATTTTTTTCTTATTGTTAAAACATTTAAAAACATTTTGAAAAACTTGTTTCTATCATCTGGAACCGGAATGTATTTGATACTCTCTTACCTCAAATTTTATATGGTGTAATACATTTCAGGCCATAATTATGTCAGAACATACTACCGTGTTCTTTGCCTGTTGACAGAGGAACTCGTGGGCGTTCAAACCGAAGTCTATGCAGCAAGAGTCCCCGACATAGTTGTGGCCTGAAATCTATTAGATCACAATTTGCCACGAATCTATTACGCCACAATTCGCCACTAATATTTGAAATAGGTGAATTTTAACTGTTTAACATTACCTGATGATGTGAATGATGGATGTCATTGAGTTACTCGTTGTTAAGCGAAAAAAGTTTGTAATGTTGTTTTAACAATAATTGAGCAACTAATCAAAACGCATATTGTCCACTGGTGGAGAAAATTGAGTTTGATATGAAATTGTATAGTTTTTAATACGTTCTACGCGCTCCCGCTTATCGATTTTTTCAAAATGCATTTTAACACATTAAATTAAAGCATTTTGAAGACATGAAAGCATGATCGTGTGGAGCATATTAAAAACTACACGATTTCACATCAAACTCAATTTTTTCCACGAGTGGACAATATGCTTTTGATTAGTTGTTACTCGGTTGTATGTATTAGTGAATACGTAACACATTTATTTGTAATCAACTTTTCACAAAGGCTACTTTTTTCGGGAACCCAAAGGTTTGGTACCAGTGGGAAGGTATTCTATTTAATAACAAGCTAGTTTTCGAGATGTATACCAACGTTTAAAAAGCTGATAATTATGATTGAGTATCATTAGTAACGCGTGTAATCTTTCCCTTCTATTTCCATGTCGACGTTGCAAGCAGGGCTAGACCCTTCCTCTTTTGTGAACATAACACTATGTTCAAATGACAGGAGGGAATTATTTAGCTCTTGGGCTGCATGCGGAAAGATAATGACATCTTTTCTATTTTAATCTTGTAAAATTTTCACGAAGTTATGTATATTCGTATTGTTACGATGGTAAAACTGTGGTATTATTTAAAAAAAGAACGTTTATTTTGTTTCTTAACACAATCACTGTAAAAACTTGATTATTCTTTATACGTCACACTTCTCTTGATTGTTTATTTACGCAACACTTCTCTTGATTTATTTACACTACACTTCTCTTGATTATTTATTTACACTGTTCACTCTTTGACACATTCTTCACATTTTGACTCTTACACTGTCACACAGACCACTGCACAAACCACAGTTCGAGACACTGACCACGGTTCACGTCACTGAGCACAATCACTGCACTGCTATTCACCGCGATGCACACAATTCACAGCCCAGCTTCCACTTCGGACTTACGACTGACTCGCCGTCACCGGCCGCCGGCCGCCGCGCATTTATACTCGGCGGGTGCAGTCGAACATTTTCTGGACTTTGCGATACGGTCAGAACCCTCTGGAACTAGCTAGTTGAAGGGCTGCCAGCCGATGACGCAATATTCGTTACAGAATGTCGCCCGAAACCAACTCATAAACGTGACTTTCCAAACGTGGATTTTATTTCTTTCTATGGTATACACAAAATGCACAAATACAATGTGCTGTACTGGTATGAGATGGCGAAGTGCAAAGAATGGGTAGAGAAGGAAACGGAAAGCCTTTGGAGGTGAATAGTAGGAAAACGTTCGCTCTTTAAAGTATTTTTTCTCGAGTAGAATACATTAGTCTCTTTTTATTTGCTACTGAAACACTTATGAAATCTACCTGCAGATCGCCATGTACCATTTTATTCATTCTTAATGAAATGTTGTTCTACTCCCACGTTGATTTAATATTAATGCGTCGGGTCATGCCTGTACAGAAGGGTGACCTTTCCTTTTTGTCACGCGTCATGGTAGTGTTCAACACGGTTCGGTCGGTACCTTAATCGCGTCATCAGATGAATGCTGTTAATAATTCAACACATAGTGAGGAGAGTAAATTGACAATAAAACCTTGGTTCGTATAAAATATTATACACGACCGAGATTCTTACGACTTGTCGGTTCATTGCAATACCTTTCTTAGTAGTACTTATGTTAACAGATCGGATTTGAGTTTGACATGATTGCAATCTTGTCTTCATTCTTCTTCTAGAAAACACTTTTAGAGTTCTAGTTGGTCAGAATGCAACCCGAAAACCTGTACACGACAATGTGATCGACCATCATTTTCTCAACGTCAAAAGATTTCCTCACCTGTCTTTCTCCTTCTGCAATAGGAAGAGCGAGAACTCTTTCTCCCGTTGGGGGAGTTCTTGAGATACCCGAAGCAGAAAATCCGTCCTTAGCTTATTGCCCTTCTGACTGGAGGCTCCTTGCCCTACCCGCGACGGCAGCGCCCGGTCGCCGCCGCGAGGTCCTTGAAGAAGTAGGGCAGCGCGCGGAGGGGGAGGGGGGAGGGCATCTGCATATCGCGGCAAAGGTACAACCCCCCCCCTCCCCCGACCACCCGGCCGCCCGGCCGGCGGGCCTCCCGCGTTTCAAAGCAGCGGCCTCAAAGCTTTGTCAAAGCATCGGTACAGGGAATTAGCCGTTATTAAAATTTGCTTCTGGAAGTGGGTTGCGCGGGTGAGGCGGGGTGAGGTGGGGACGGGGGGGGGTCGTGGAGCCCCTTTGAGGGAGCCGCTGGCTGCGCACAGGCAGCTGCCAAGGAGCGCCGGCGGAGGTGAGGGTGGCTGTGGCGACGGCGACGCCCAAGCAAGGCGCCGCCAGCGCGGGCGGGGACGCGGGACCGGTCAAGAGCGGCGAGGCGGGAGGAGGCGAAGCTAAGCAGAGTAGGACGGGACGAGGGGCAATGAGGCGTGATGAGGCACAGCAATGCGGGGCGAGATGAGGCACGTGAGTCGAGGCGTGACGCGATGGGACGAGGTGGGAGGAGGAGAGGGGATGCGGGGACGAGACGGGGCAATGCAGAGCGAGGAGAGGCAACGAGAATCGAGGCGGGACGGGACGAGGTGGGTAAAGAACAGGCTTTGTGGGAGGGGAGGCCATGCCAAGCGATGTGAGGCGCTGCATGACGAGGCGAGTGGAGGAGAGACGGGACCATGCGGGACGATGCTGGACGAGGCGTGTGAAGACTGGACGAGGCGTGTGAAGACTGGACGAGGCGTATTGAGGCGCGACGAGGCGCTTCGAGGCGCTTCGAGACACTTCGAGACGCTTCGAGGCGTATCGAGGCGGAATGAGGCGACTCGAGTCGTGTCAAGGCGGGACGATGAGGGTAGGTATGAGATGAGACCTGTCGAGGCGGGACGAGGCGCGCGTCGAGGCGTGTCAAGGCGGGACGACGTGGGTAGTTGCGGAACGAGGCCTGTCGAGGCGTGACGAGGCACGATGAGGCGGTACGAGGCGGGATGAGGCTTGTCGAGGCGTGTCAAGACGTGCCGAGATGCTTCAAGTCGAACGAGGCGTATCGAGGCGGGACGAGGCGGGTAGATGCGGGACGAGGCTTGTCGAGGCGTGTCAAGGCGGGACGAGGTGGGTCGATGCGGGACGAGGCTTTTCAAGGCGAGGTGAGGTGTGTCGAGGCGGGCCGGGCGGAACGTGGCCGGACGTGGCCGAATGTGGCTGAACGAGGCTGGGTGTGGCAGGGGAGCGGAAGGGGCGGGGCGGGGCGGGGCGTCGGGGCCTTTGTGGCGGGGGCGGCGCGGAGCGCGGGGGGGGGAGTGGAGTGGCGCTGACGCAGCGGCGCTGACGGGGCGCGAGCGGCAAGAGGGCGAAGGGCGAAGGCAGTAGGGCGGAGGCGCCCTCGAGCGCCATTCCGCCCCGCCCCCGCCTCGCGCTCCTTGTGATGCGCCTGCTGATGCGCTGCAGATACAGCACACTCCACGGCATAAAGGGCGCTGATATTTTACGGGTGGTACTGATACACGCCCCGCCTGCATTGCAAGTGCATGCGTGGTCTCTGAGCAGTGGCTTATTTTGCCAGCATTTTGATAGTTGCGTTGAATAGCTGAAGAATTGTGTAATGATATGCTGTTTTCGAGGTTCATGTTGATTTCGAAGTGAATTCGCAATTATTAAAGCTACAAAACTGGGAGCCCTCTTTCATTCACATCCTACTTTGAATTTCATCGTTGATTATTCAATTCAAAGATACTGATTATTGATTCAAAGGTACTGACAAACTGATAATTCAATTCAAAGATACTTTTCCGTTAGTAGCAATTTGCAATTGAGATGCATAATGGTTTTTTTCTAAAAGTATGAGCTTTAATAATAGTCTCTTAAATAGTCTAGTAAAATCTTTATTCTACTCATGTAATGGCTACTTTTAATTTACGATCAATGCGCCATGAATAACAATAAAAATAACAATAAAAATAATAATAATAATAATAACAATAATAACAATAATAACAATAATAATAATAATAATAATAATAATAATAATAATAATAATAATAATAATAATAATAGTACCATCCTTCTTCGTTTCTTTGGTTTATGCGTTTGTTGTATAGATTTTATATTATCATTCAATTATTTCAGTTCTCATGATTGTCCAATATATTACACTGGCGTTAATGTTACCAGAGGTTATTGGTATTAAGGTGCCAAACCGATAATTTGAGAACGTTCTAATTTTGACAATTTCCTTTTCACCGTTCACCTCAGCAATACGTGAATTTTATCATAATCCTGTATTGTAATAATTTACATTTTTCAACAACATTCCTTTTATGTACTAATATTCTTTCGAATACAACATATTTTCCGTTGGTTCTTCGATCAACCCCTGGGGAATGCCGTAAAGGATCATGCACCGCGCAAGATCTTTCTTTCTCATGCTAGTTATACTCTCACCTCTTACGTACACGCGCTTACACTACATGCAGGCTACTTACACTACCACATATGTCGAAAGATCAGTCGGGAGCAAAGAGCTTGTCCCGGCTGGGGTGGTGCATCGCAGGTGTGAGATTCGTGGTTAGGAAGACCCCGCAAACCGACGTCTAGGTTGGCGCCGGATCTCCCCATCCAGCTGGAGATCATCACCGTCATCTTCCACGATACACATGCACTAAACTTACGGAACTAATGATCTTAATAGTTGACGCGCCCGGAATCATTAATCAATCTTGTACAGTACTCGTTGTTAACACTAAGTGTTTGCAAAACAAAATTTATTTGCTTAAAAGACTTTTTACCAACAATTGGAAATAAACTTCCTTCCATAATAAAACACCTGATGGTTAGAGTAGAATCAATTGATTGATTGTTAGTAATTCCGGGCGCGTCAACGACTAGGGGTCATTATTCCCATGAGTGTAGTGCATGTTTTTCTCTGTAGGTAGTGATGTTCTTCCCCGCTGGATGGCAGGATCCGGCGCCGACCTACGTTAGCGGGGTTTTCCCCAACCAGGTGCCTCCCACCTGCGGAGCACCGTCCTGGCTGGGACAAGCTCCAAGCTCCCGACCAGACTCCCGACATGTGTGATACTTTTATTTATTTATTTATTTTACGTCAAAAAACAGTTAAAAACTGCGTATGACGTGCTATGGGGAAAAGTGAATTGTGTGCACATTTTCAAAATTCTGTGATCCCTACACTAAGTCATATACTACTTAAATTTTGAATTTTTGAAATTTTTGAAAGGGAGAAAAAAACTCCCATGTAATAAAATCTATTTTCAAGGATAAACAAGCAATACATTTTTGAATTTTGAAGGGAGAAAAAAAAACTCCCATGTAAAAGAATCTATTTTCAAGGGTAAATAACCAATAAATTTTGAATTTTGAAAGGGAGAAAACAACAACAAAAAAACTCCCATGTAATTAAATCTATTTTCAAAGATAAATAAGCAATAAATTTTGGCTCTTATTACTTCCTGCCGCGACAACATGGAAACGATAACTTGAATAATTGTATTTCCCACTGAATTCTAGAAGACGTACACGGAAAATGAAGTTACATTTATGTCCAGAAGCAAAACAAGGGCCATCTCAGCATTTGCTCAATGGATCAGGGAAACTGGACGAAAAACCTGATCGAGATGGGGGTCATTGACCCGGAAGCTGTGTTACAATAGTTGTTACAGGCTGTTTATACTCACTTATACAGTCCAAATGGTAATTAATGCATTATGTATCATTGTTAAAATTAATGTTACTTTTCTTGTGATGCTCAGTATAGTCTCTAATTGTATAGAAACAGTTATGCAGCAGAAACGATTTCACTTGTGATTTAAACTTTTCTATTGAATTTAATCGTTTAATGTCATACTACAGTGTCATTAATGTCATACTACAGTGCATGTTAGTGTGTGTGTAAGGGGAGAGGATAGGACAAGGGAGAGGTAGGAAAGATCGCGCGCTGTCTGTGGCCTGTTTTTTAGTGTACTGCTTCGGCATTCGCCTGGAGTTGATCGAAGTAGTCACGGAAAACTACCGATCAGTACATCCGGCCGAGAATTCTCCTCCAGGCAGCTACTGGATTCGACATGGTTGACAAGCCAGAGTGAAAAATCCTGCCACCGTCAAGACTCGAACCTAGGAACTCCCTGTCTGAGGGACTGCAGTGACATCAGCTGATGCCCTGATCCATCTCTCCCGGTAGAGCAGAATCAAAAATACAAACTGCCTCACTCGTGCTTTTCATTTTGTCTTCAACATATTAAATTATAATTTAATTGCAGGTAAAGTAAAAATTCAAAGGTGCTCTGTACATTTTCAGCGAATATTCGGCTTGCATTTTGAACGTCGAGGCTTTGGAGGAAGAGTGAATTTACAACTTTGTGCGTGACTATAATTTTTACTGCCAGCGGCCGCACATTTACCTTGACGGGCTGGATTTCTGATGCTTTTTTCATCGTTTGTTCTCGAATTAATTTTATAATTATACAAATCCTCACAAATAAAACACTGTGATTATAATTACCATGAGAGAAATTGCGTATAATTCGTTTCATTACAGCTACAAAATGGGAGCAAATGCAGCACCCGAATCGGAGCGAATGGCAACGTAGGCGTCCTCACAGCCAGATGCTTCGTTTCCGCGATCCAGTTGTTGGGTGGGCGTAGCGGATTGACATAGTTTCGGGCGTAAGCCCGTCCGATCAGTGGTACGGTCTGTAACTTCTGGCGTTTCAGGCTGTATTCGCTGGAGACATGCTACCAGGCGTTTCTGGCTGTATTCAGTAACGTTCGGCGTTTTGAAGACTACGTGTATTTTAAAGGTCGAACAGTGAGTGGTACGCTTGACTTTCTGATTGAATTGAATTGAATTGAATTGGATTGAATTTGCCTTATTTTACGTGGCGAGACTCAGGCCATGAGGCCTGCTCTTCCGTCTGACCACGCAAATTTCGCTACGCTACTTCCACCAACCATGGGAGAAAGAAGGTATTACTTGGGCGACGAAACAGGCGATTTGAATTGAGCTCAGAGGCATCATTTAGGCTTGAGGATCTTTTACATGCAGTAAATCTACTAACATGGGACAGCCGGCTTTACTTCCCCTCTGAAGGAAGGCTTACGATGGATTTTTTCGCACTTAACCTTCACCCCCGGCTTCGATCGGGTTTGAACCCGTTTGGGTATAACAGTCCGATACGCTAACCGTTACACCATCGCCGCCGCGAATCTGATAGTAGAATGATATCTTCCAATCAATGTTGAATGTATTTTGAAGTGCTGCACCATCACTAATGCATCCTGGTTCATATCGAATCACCAATTACATAATGAATTCAACCTCTATCCCATTATTCACCACATTACTTACATATCCCATGACTTCATCTTTAATATTCACCTTATTCAAACCTTATATTCGTTCAACCTTTCCCGCTCATCCCACTCGCATCAAAAATAAATATGCATTCCACATATTTTGTAAATTATTTTTAGGCTTAGAATAAAATCTACGAGGTGCCATCGTGGTTTCCTCATCCACTGTATTAGAATTAAATTAGTTTAAGTTTTATGAATTAAGCTATCACTACATATGTATAGTTATAGTAGTATAACTGATGTATGTACAAAAACAATCAAATAATAAAAATTATATATGCATATATTGAAGTGCTTTTCTCTTGTCTTAACTTAATCAAAAATCAAGAACTTCTATTATGTATTAATTCTTTTAATCATCGAACAGTATTATAAATAGCTATTCAGTAATTTCGCAGTTCAAACTTACAGAGCTTCTCTTGCTCATGTCAGGAGAATACGTCCGTCATACGGTGTGACACATTTGTAACTAATAAACATTTTATTGGTTTATATGGCAATAACTATTTATTAATGTTGTAGAGTAAATATTGATTCGTAAATCTCCATTGTACTGAAATATCAGTATATTTATATGGCCAAACCCGTAAGGTCCTGGATGAATTAGATACAAACTTGACATATCATAACGATATAACTACGAAAACAAATGATCATAATAACTATTAAAACTCATTCTGCTCTGGTCGCTATAAAATATAGGCACCGAATAAAGTAAAGAGTTTTAGTTATTACAGGGAGACTAAAATTGTGAAGATGAAGCGTCGTAGCGTTTCCGGTTCCAAAGATGTTGCATTCCATATCCGCCTCGAGCGACGATTTTTGCTTGTGTTGTGACACGGTGGAGCTCTCCCCACCGTCATGAATCACACATCAACCCTTATATTTCCATTACCATTCTTATACTTCCCATAATAGATTGTTTATGGTCGAACTGGGCCAATTGAGTACCTCGGTCTTAAAAAGTGATAGGAAAAACTGGCCGACATGAGACTTCTCCGGGATACCTCAGGCAGTCAAAGCGGGGTGGGAGCCCCCCCCCCTCTCGGCAGGTGGACGAGGAATGAGGAAGAGCGTCGCCACAGGAAGCCTCAGAAGGCTCCGGAGCACAGAGGAATTGTCGGAACGAGGACGACAACCAAATGACCGAAACGTTATAGCGAATTTATGAAAAACATAACAGTAATGCTTCGACTGCACATTATTTATTGCATCATTTTTTTCCTCCGGGTTTTTTTTCTAGCTTCAGAGGATGTCGCCTTTCAATTATCCCCCGGTACGCACAAACGGCGGCAAGATTTTCGACACTAGCTCTTCAGCAAGGTCGAATTCAGTCGCTGCCTGGAGGAGAATTCTAGCGGCTGGCTGTTCTGATCGGTAGTTTTCCGTGGATTCTCCGATCAACACCAGGTGAATGCCGGAGCAGTACCCTACTAAACGGGCCACGGACCACGCGTGATCTTTCCTTCCTCTTCCTTGTTCTGTCCTGTCCTCTCTCCCTTACACACACACTTACACTAACATGCACTACACTATCACATATTCCGGGAGACCGGTCGGGAGCTTAGAGCTTGTCCCGGCTGAGGCGGTGCCCCGTTGGTGGGAGAGTCCTGGTTTGGGGGGAAACCCCACTAGCCGACGGTAGGTCGGCTCCGGATCTCGCCATCCAACGGGGGAAGATCACCGCCATCTCCCGAGAAAAAAAGCATGCACTACGCTAACGGGACTAATGACCAAAGCAGTTGACGCGCCCGGAAACACGAAAAAAACACACCAAACCGGGTACGCACTGTGTCCCTCATGGGGACACATATTAACCTTTTACACTAGAAACTCTTGCGGGCTCCTCGGTCTGTGGTTAGCAGACTCTCAGCCTTCCACGACAGCACATACAAGAAAGACAAGGGATAAGCAACCATGTCCACGGCGAGACTCGAACCAGCGACCGAAGCGCTGAGGCACACGTTCTAGCCACCTCGGCCATCCAGGTCGGCCTTCTCACTGCATTTATATCTTAGGCAACTTTCGAAACTCAATAGCATTAAAAAAAATCGTACCTGCCCCATGTTTAAAAGAGTACTTTCCTCTACTGCAGAAAAACAAATTAAAGAAAAGTGAAAAGCATTTTTGAGAAAATATTGAAAATGTCCTTGAGGCTTTGTGCAAAGTACCCGCAAAAATCAGAATATCCATTTTCATTTCAAGAATCCGCCACATCAACCAGATCAATCTGGGAATATCAATTTTGGTGAAAAAACTGCTTACGGTTTAGTCGCTAGTGTTGTTCACAGACGGTTAGATGCCGTGAAGCATTTTTTGATATTAAGAGCCTACAAAACGTGAATTCTCACAGCACAACGTATTAGACGAAGTTATTTATTACGTATATGAATAAGAAGTATCCACGCTTTCAGTGTCAAGGACGCACAAAAGTAATTTTTCTTTTGATAAATCGCCATATTGTCTACAGTATTACAGTATTTTTTCTATACTACTTACGTAATATGCGAAAAAGTAAATAGCGAAATGCTTTAGTCTTTACGATAGCAGCTAAGTTTCTAATCTGACGTTGATAGTGCAGTTAACTAGTGGAGTGATTGTCGCCCAGTTTAATAACGCTCTCCATTTTTGTGCACATAGAGATTCGACAATTATTTTTTCAGCCTTATGGCTAAATTCCATCTTTATCAAAAAAAATATAATCTAGAAATGACCGACAATGCAGTGAATTCGCTACCTTACTAAGAGAAAAAGCGCATTCATACGGTGTTTCGAGCACTCGTACGTGGTTACTATTATTTACCTTCACTGTTTATTGAATGTAAAATTTTACTTAGCTGTAGTGTGACCTGTGTCCGGTCCTAGACGTTTAATGAGGCGTCAAGAAACAAGAGCGCTTCGCTTGCCATGAATAAATAAAAAAAGACAAGAGACGCTGGCCCGACTGAAGCAGTAAGTGATTCCACCAATCAGGAAACAAGAAGGAGCAGACCTCGTTGTGGAACAGAAATGAAGGAGTAGTACGTGAACCGGCATGGTGGCATGATTAGTGAATCATACGTGCCAAATGTGCAAGTGAGAGAATTGCACGCGAACGAACCAACATTTCCTGAATTGAAACTACGCAAAGTGCAATAAGTATATCAAGAAAAGCTCCATTCCAAAAGGAGGTATATCTTAAAAGTTATTGTTATAAATTGTGGTAATTAAGAGTGTAAATGAACACGTGCACCGAAACGTGTATTCGAATAATCGGCACATTCCTAATTCGATGTTCGTTGTTTGATCGTTTCAGCTTTTTTATTATATTGCCATTTTTTCTTTATACTTAGGCCTGCAGATTTATTTAAATATATATTTTGTATATTCTTTATTCTTTAATGGTTTATGAGCTTTCATAAGCTTTCAAAAGAACTAGTGGAACAGCTACCAAACGGTATGTTGGAGCCACTGCTCGCTCACTTCAATTAGCGGTGGCTAGATTCTTCGACTACAAAAAGCTAGACGCCGAGAAAAGAAGGAAAAAACCGCACTCTAGGAAATCTGACCACGAAATCTGATTACTCGAGGAGGAGCAAAGGCGCCGCATCATCAATATTAATGATAAATAAGTGGGAAATTGCCGGCTCGGAAGTGGCAAGAAGTGGACTCGGATAACCACGTTAGTTTTATAACGGCAATTATTAGGGTTCTTTCTGTGCGAAGTTTATCATCAGTTGATAATTGGGTGAGCAAGTTTTTAGTTAAAATAATTATAGTTACAAACCTCTACTTTCACCTAAAGCTTATTTTAAATAAATCATTCTTTTTCTATGAGTATTAGGCAGAATTATACGCCGTCTGAAAAGTACATGAGTGAAGGTTGAGTCAGCGATTCTCGTTCCCCACCCCAGAGTTCCAGTATTTCAATCCAGAGCTCGGGAGGGGTACACCCTCCAACATTATATTTGGAAAATATTTTGTTTCTAGATGGAACAACTGTACATATAAAAAAATTAGGAAATGGAAGTTAATTGTACGATATAAGTCCATCAATCCTTTACATTACCGTAAATGCTGGGTATCTGGGTATCGTTTTCTGATGAGTGGCGAAAGACTGGCAAACAGTTGTAATTAGAATTTATAATACTGCGAGACAGAAAAGGGAGTTTGCTTATAGGGCAGTAATTTAATATAAGTAGAATACGAGACGTAACAACAGTAATTAAGGCAGGTACCATTCAGAGAGAGATTGAAAGATTACTTAGCTTGTAACGTTCTGTTTTTTGTTGGAATGAACCACTGTGTTAGTAGAAATTAAGGAAACTGAAGTGTTCTATATTATCTGAGTTCCACCAATCCTTTGTGACCACAAGTGTTGGATTTTGTATTTCGACGAGTAGAAAAAAATAAGAAAGACTTACGACTACTTGCTATTATAATGTGTAATATTAAGTACAGAAATAAGAGTTTTATAATGGTGTTGTGATACAAAGATTACTTGGGTTGTGTGTGTATAGAATTAAGTTTTGTTGGGGATGTTTTTATTTTATTGCATTTTATTTGAAGATTTCAGGTATTGATGACGTATGTAATTGAATTCACTTTGTGAAAATTTCTTTTTTATTTGGAGATTTTTTTGCGCAACGAGATTTGTGTGAGAAGGGAATACAATCTTTGCATTGTTGGAATTAAACAAACAAATATTACAAACTCTCGCTTGTATGGTTTTATTCATCGAGCACTGCATCCTCACACAACCCACTCCCTAAAGTAAGAATCTCATTGGTTCACGATCGTAGTTACTTTGAATACAATTAAATGTGATCTCTATGACTAGCCGAATTAGGGGCAGGATAAATAATTAACGAATAAACTAAATTCAATTAGAGTACGGGCAAGGCTTAAGCACTTTACCTTTTCAAGTGTTTAAAAGATTCATGTGCAAATAAAATAGAAAAGAAATTCCAAATATACAGGATGAGCCACGTAACTTTAGTACCGTGGAACAGTTGAAGTTTTTGCAATGCAGTTTTCACGAAAGTGCATGAGGGAATGAGGTTAATTGATGCATGTGTTTATTTATATTTTATAACTGGTATTTTACGAGATATTTGAGGTAACTTTGGTTTTTCAACATGCACAATACATTTTTTTTTGAGTCTATCATGACGAGCGTAAAAAGAGGAATTCAATGATATACATATTGACATACGTTAGATAAGCGTTTTCTCTTTTTTACGCTCATCATGAGAGACTGAAAAAATAGGTATAGAGTTTTTGATAATGATGTTCAGTTCATCCCGCTTATAACATTAATATTTTCAAAATTAACTGAGAAGAAAATACACATCGCGGTTCAAAATGTATTATTTTTAAAAACTACAAATTCTATATGTTTATTGATATTCCAATTTTCTTCAATCTAGTTTATTGTGCATTTTTATTTTCAAGCTTTACCATGATTTTGTTTAATTGAATTTGCATGAAATATATTTCTGCACCTTTCGTGAGACGATTTTGAACGTCTAAATAGCCACTCCGTTCTGACAGGTACTGCATTTACCAATATTAATTAAAAAGATATTGGAATGTCAGTTATTTCAGCGGTATGTTTACAAATATACTCACTAGTCTTTTTTTTGTTTCAGAAATATTAAAACAGCATTTGTGCTATCAGCATACGGTTGCAAAGAAATTTCGAGGGAATTAAGTTGATGAATGGGAAAATAATTTGCTTTGCGGGCTTGTGGATTCCGGGGGCGGAGCCGATCTAAGCGTTCGATATAAAAGGGACCATGAACTGGAAAAATATAGGCCGTGATGCAATTATCAAAAAATGAAATATTTCTGTCATCTTTATATTTAAATACCGGTGCAATGCAAATTATACTTGCACACTCGCATCGGTGGTTTAGTACATCAACTGATGTCACTGCAGCGCCTCTTACCGGGAGATCCTGGGTTCGAGTCCCGGCGGTGGCAGGATTTTCGGCACTAGCTTTTCAGCTAGGTCGCATTCGGTCGTTGTCTGGAGGATAATTCTAGCGGCTGGCTGCTCTGATCGGTAGTTTTTCATGGTTTATCCGATCAACACCAGGCGAATACCGGCGCAGTACCGTAACAAACGGGTCACGGACCGCGCGCGATCTTTCCGTCCTTGTTATATCCCCTTACACACTTACACTATCATGCAGTACATTAACACACATGCCGGGAAACCGGTCGGGGGTTTAGAGCTTGTCCCGGCTGGGGCGGTGCCCTGATGGTAGGAGATACCTGATTGGGAAAAACTGCTAATCGACAGTACGCGCCGTATCTCGTCATCCAGCGGTGGACGACCGCCACCTCCTCCCGAGCAGAAACGCGCTGTACACGAACGGAACTGATGACCACAGCAGTTGACGCGCCCGGTATCCCCAACAATCAATCAATCAATCGTAAACTGGAGTGCAGGTGCGGCTGAACGTGGCCGGCGAGTGCGCCGGTTGACACCGTGGCGCGCGTTGCGCGCGGTCGTGCGCAGTCTGTTTGCGGAGGCGGCGCGGGCTGTTCCCCGCCGTCCGACGCCGCGATCGATGGGCGACGGCGGCGGCGCGGTCGAGACGGCGCTCGGGAAACACTTGAGGCGAAAAGGCAGAGGTCACCTCCCTCCCCCTCCTCCGCCGCACAATGGTATTGTTTGATCGACGCGGACCTTGCGCTGTGGTTACACTTCTTCCCGCCGCCGCCGCCGCGGTCGCTGCTGGGGGCGCGGTTCGCTCTCCGGCCTGTCACGTGGAATTTGGAGTGAGGTTAATGAACGTGCAGCTTATCGTCGGTAGGGAATTGTAGACTCGTAAATCCAATTCTGACAATAAAATATTTATAAAATTTACAGATCTGGAAGCTCAAGGAATTTGGAGTGAGGTTAATAACATACAGCGTTTCGTCAGTAGGCAATTGCAATCTCGTAAATCCAATTTTAACATTAAAATATTTATAAAAACTACTGGTCTGGATGTTCATAAAGGAACCTAGTTCTTTAGTTGATTTTAATTCACCATTCTAAATTGGTACTACGCAATTAACGCTATCATTTTAGTACATTATTAACAAGTTTTTTACTTATAATGTACGGCTTTTGTAAGATGGTAAAACGAGTTTGTGACTATTGACGTTATCGATTCTGATAATATACGTAAGCCTTTCTGACGTTAAAATAGAATCTCGCTTCTTCATGATATTTGACTTATAATGTCACTGTGATTAACATTATGTGTGTAATTCGACACTAGACAGGTAGAATAAGAAATAACTTGTTTTAGTAACTTTTCCAATTGCGTGTATTAAAGACATATTTTTCAAAATTGTATTTATATTTCCTCCGTGCGCCCGAGTACTTAAAAGCACTAAGTTTTGGAGGTTTTTCCTTTCCTTTGTAAACCATCATTAATGTATCATTTATTTGCAAATAACTTTTAGCGTATTGTCACAACAAATGTGAGTGCGACGGAGGTGCAGAAACACATGACGAAAGATAAAGAAATAACTTTAGTGTTGGGAAACACACAGGTGGAACGAAGCAGATTTATGAGGTTGAATATGAAAAGTGCATCGGGCATTTCTTGCAGAGAAGTAAACTCCCAAACTCATAAACTCATAAAAAAAGTTAAATAGAAAAATTGATATTGTACTGTTGACTGTTATTTCAACTTTCATTTTCAAAAATACAGAATTAGCTTAGTCGTATATTTTAAATTTGATTCCACCAAAAAACGTTCCATTAATATCTTTCCATTCATATCTTTCTTGCAGTAGTATAAATGAACACTGGTGAAATAACAACATTGAGAATGGGATCTGTAGTCTGCATTTTCAGTAGTTGTTTAAGCAATGGGAATGGAAAAGCAATGTATACTTTTTAATGGATGTTTTTGGTGTTGTCAGCTCAGAATACAAGTGCAGCAAATTCTCTAAAAATGAAATGAAGTCGGGGTTAACTTCTGGCAATTTTTCCGCGAGAACCACATTACCCAGTAGTTTGTGTTGAAACCACATTCTGGAAATACATAAGTACTTTATTAACCACTTCTCTTGCTTGTTCGTATTAAACTCTAAATAGTAGGAACGAAGTTTTCCTTCCGTCCGTGTTTCTAAGGAAATAAAATACTGCGCCAACAATTCATGCGGGATAATAGAGAGAAAAGCGACCCAGAAATTGAAGAACTGCAGGTAACCACGCTAAGCAGGCAATGGCTCAGAAGCCCTTGAGAAAAGTGTAAAATGTGGTGACTTTCAGAATTACTGCGCTGTTTAGTGGCCCGCCCTCGTTCGCGCTCCTGTTGAGGGAAGAAGCTTGGATAGGATTGATTGATTCGGGTGTCTGGGCGTTTGTAAAGGGGGTGGATGTTTTATCCTGTAAGGTAGCAGTGCTTCTCTCCCGCTGGAACGTGGTATTCAGCGACGATCTACAGGTCTCTTGTGAGGTTTTCCCCTCCAGGAATTTGGCAGGATTTAAGCATCCCACTGCTGTCTCAATGTGTGCGGTAGTGCATTGCATGTAAGTGTGTGATTGTATGAAATGGAAGAGGAGTTGGCAAAAATGTGGAAGGAAAGATCGCGCACGATCCGTGACTTATTTGTTGAAGTACTTTTTCGCCATTCGCCTGATACCTATTGCTGGGAGAAATCGCGGAAACCTACCGATTAGAGAAGATAAACTCTGGAATTTTCCAGCAGTGGTTGAATGCGACCTAGCTACGTAGCAATTGTCGAAACTCTGACACCATCGGTACGCAAACTCTATAATAGGCTTGCACGACGCCTGCTTCCGCGGGCGTTCGGCATTCAAGAGCTGGACTTCTGCACGCGAGAGCGTCGAAAGTGCAAGTAGTGGGGAGTAGGAAGCTTCGCGGAGAGGGGAGAACCGTGACGTACCGCAGGAACGACGCGGCGAGTAGATTGAATGCTTGGGAGTCTAATGCAATGATATATGCTCCGAAATTATTTACTTATTTATTTAAATGGATAATGTTCCTTATTTATAGCGACTATGACCATAATTCACTGTTTATATTCTTCTGTGCACTGGGAATTCTTTGCAATCACTGTTATAATCTCCAAATTACAGCAAAACGAAGGAAATTATGTCAATTCTATTCAATGTTGCCTTATTTTACGTGGCGAGACTGAGGCATATGAGGCCTACTCTTCCATCTGACCGCACAAATTTCGCTACGCTCACTTCACTAACTAGCGGAGAAAGAAGGTATTACTCGGGCGACGAAACAGGCGATACGAATTTAACTCAGAGGCTTCTTTTTAGGCTTGAGGACTTTTAACACGCAGTACATCTACTACATGGAACAGAGTGATTTACTACCCCTCCCAAGGAAGGCATACGAAGGATATTCTCGCTCTTACAAATTCGCGGCTTTGATCGGTTTGAACCGACGAAATTGGGTAAAACAGCCCAATACGCTATCTGTTACACAATCGAAACCACAGATTTATGTGGGTCTACCTAACGAAAACGTTCAATATACAGGATATCGTTCAAATCCAATGTAAGAGATATTTATGAAGATTTAAATTCACGTCACTCAAAATGAATTAACGTTCTGTGGACACAACAGCTAATTTATTTGTGACCATTTTTTTCATTTCGAATCTGAATAAGAGACACCAACGAGCAAACCTGTCTAACGATATACTATGGGCAATCATGAGATTATTATGGATATTGTTAAATAGAATGCAAAGGGCTTCATCTTTTATGCCATGTCGTAAACGATTATGAATAAACAATGTTCCTTGACTTAATATTATGAAAGTAATCATGATTTTTTAAGAATTCGATTTTTAGCTTTGATAGAACCGTCTCATTCAGTTAAACATAGTTAATTAAAAAATACTTTATTATTTCCATCATCAAACAAAAAAGAGTCAATATGACAATTTTGTATTTAGCATGACACTAAATTTGTGATTACATTGTAGAAAAGCAAATTACATTATCGGCCCTAAAAACCATTAAAATACTTTATGTTCAAATCGGATATGTATACATATCATATTTTACATAGGTTTTACATAGGTTCATATTTTACATTGACATCTGTCGACAACACACATTGCCAATACAATAGAATGGCAATATCATTTGAACTGTATGTTGCAGTCCGTCATCTCACTGATTGCTCTTTTTCGGTTCGATTTGCGCATTCTCATTGGTGATCCGCACTCGTAGAATGAGTCTTATCCCCACCCTGCCTAACTCTCCGCATTTGCATTTGAGTGGATCGCGCGCGGCGGCTGCCGAGGTCGGTGAAAGTGCAAAATGCTGTGCAGGGCTGCTCCAGAACCTCTCGGTCACAGACCGAGCAGCGACATCAATTGATGCCCTGAGCCACCTCAGCCGGTAATGTGAGACTCGGAGGGAGTCGTGACGTGTGTGTGGTGTGGTGGGATGGCGCTGAACGTTGCGTGGGCGGGAACCTCGCTCGGTACGCCCCCGGAAGAGCCGAGGCAGACGGGCAGGCTCAGAAATTGAGAAGGCAACTTGGAGGGGCTGTTGAGGCGAACTTCGGCGAAAACTTCCCCTAAGTCTCCCCAAATAACATTTCGATGAAAGAGATGCCTGTTGACGGCGAAGACAGCATCCCCATGGCGCTCACATTTTGTTCCAGAATCCTCTAACATGGATACTACTCATATTCTTACGTTAAACAATACATTTGACAACGTCAAAAAATCTGGTCTATCAAAAATTGCGTGTCGTTCTTCTAAAAACATAAAATCAATTTTGCGGATTCTGAGCAACTTGTACTCTTTAGTGTCCAACAACACTAACAGCTTTTTTAAACGGCTTTTGTAGAAACTGTCTGTAAGCGGTGTAATATCCTTTAGTAACCACGAAGACTCAAAGGAAGCGTAGTAGTAAATCTTTCAATACCTAATTGACCAGTACTGAGCTGTAGAGCATGTCTGAGCATGATTCTGCAAATGCAAGAAATCAATACGCCGGATGGGTGCAGAGTCGCTTATTTGGATGATTCATTGAGAACCATAAAGTTTTATAAACGTTAAATTTTATGTTAAAATGGGCTTTATTATTATTATTATTATTATTATTATTATTATTATTATTATTCAGATGACATACAAACATTCCTTTTACATTGTTATATGTTATATACTCGTTTTTACTATTTTTTCTATTAAATGCCTCAAATACTGTTTATGAAATCCTTTTTTTGTGTACAGTAAATGCCACTGTTAGTGTATATCTGTCTCTGAGAAAACTCGTTATATATTTTTTGCGAGATTATTGACTAATTTAGTATTTTCAGTTTATTAAAGTTGTGCAAGTATTGGTGAAATACAAGATTCTCCCGTACCTAGCAGACTTCACAAGACAAGTACACAGTGAACTTCATGGGATATCTAAGATCCAGGGATACCGGCGAAAGGATACGTGGTAAAATAGAGGGGGTTATTGTTAAGGTATTTCTCCAGCATAGGGGTGGGGGTATTGATCCGAGAAACAGACCATGTACAACTACAAATTAGATGAACCACCCGTAATACTCCTCCAGACTCCTCCTTCGACCGAGCTGTGCAGCTAGTATTGAAATCCGCCGCTGCGGGAAACTCGAGCCCTAGGACGTCCCAGGCAGTGATGCTGACTGGGCAATGATGTTACCGCTGAGCCGTGAGGCTAGCGTTGGGGGGCGACGTGGAGGCCAATGATGGTTAGCTAGCTAGTTAGTTAGATAATGCCTTATTTTACATGGCTGGACTCGCTTAGGCCCGCTCTTCCGTCGGACCACGCAAATTTCGGCACGCTCCTTTCACCATCTAGCGGACAAAGGAGGTATCATCTTGGGCGACGAAACAGGCAATTTGAATTTAGCTCAGAGGCTTCTTTTAGGCTTGAGGATCTTTTACATGCAGTAAATCTACTACATGGGACAGTCGGCTTTACTACCCCTCCAAAGGAAGACGCACGAAGGATTTTTTCACCCTTAAAAATCCACGGCTTCGATCGTGTTTGAACCCGCAAACGTGGGTACAAAAGCCCGGTACGCTAACCGTTATACCACCGAATTCCCAAAACTACACGGCGACTTGCGGGTGTAACTATCCCCTTCGAAGTCTCCCAGCAGCGGGGCACCGCCCCACCTGCGACAATCTCCCGACTGGTTTCCCGACTTATGTGGCATTGTTGTGCAGTGTGCAAGTATGCAATGCTATGTGATTTGATCGGGTTTGACCTCTTGGGTACAAAAGCCCGGTACGCTAACCGTTATACCACCGAATTCGCAAAACTACACGGCGACTTTCGGGTGTAACTATCCCCATCGAAGTCTCCCAGCAGCGGGGCACCGCCCCACCTGCGACAATCTCCCGACTGGTTTCCCGACTTATGTGGCATTGTTGTGCAGTGTGCAAATATGCAATGCTATGTGATTTGATAGGGTTTGACCTCTTGGGTGCAAATGCCCGGTACGCTAACCGTTATACCACCGAATCCGCTGGTCTCTTCCGCTCGCTTGGGGGGCGGGGCGGTGCGTGGTGGAGGCGAGGCTGAGCGCTCCCTGCACCTGCGCTCCGTGGTCCCTTTGTGGCGTCGCGGCGCCGGCGCTTCCCAGCACCCATTGTGTGCGCGGGCGGCGCGCCGCGACCTCCAGCCGTTTGCGGGCACCCACTGCCCGCCGCCCCCGCTGCCCACTGGGCTGGCCCAAGCAGATAGCCCGCCATTTGCGTCCGTCTCCCCCGCCGCCACAAACGCTCAGGTAGATACACGCATTGTCATGCAGGTTGCTCACCTGGGGCGATCTCGTCATGTGGGTAATGTTCACAATGCACGAATTGTCTGCTCGTTGATGTTCGGGGTGGTTCAATGAATGTAACAAATTTCTAGGGCATCTGCATGTGTCAGGTGAGGCCTTTTGCCCATGAATGTGGGCTTGCAAATTTCATCTAATAGTATTACCATTTAGCTTTCTTTGAAATGGGGCCCCTGATTGACAGGCAACTTATCCTACACCGGTGTTTTGAACTCTCCCAGTGGAAATAACCGTGTGATTTCCTGAACCTGCATAAACGCAGTGCAGGATGCGTTGCTAATCAATCAGCAGCACATTGGTAAGAAAAGGTGATTTTATAATTTCATTATATGAGACTTTACACTACAAGTTATTGGTCAAAAATTGAGGGAATTTGGCCTCCTTGCATGTCATAAAAGTTTTAACAGCACCAGTGACATAATTCAACTCCGCAGAATTTTATTCCTGTTTTCACAAATATTTTCTCCTCTCGTTTCTCATGCCCATGAAATGTCTGTTCTTTCATATAATGAAAATGCTGTATTTTAAAGTGAAGGTTATTCACCCTGAAGTAAATCAGACTGATTTGTTAGTATGCTTGACGTACGCGCTGTTCACAGTATTGTGAACATTCAAAAAGCAGACAGTAATATATAAAAATTCTTTTCATAATGAATTCTGTAATGTGAAAATTCAAATTTTATAACACAAGAAAAATAATTCTAAAATGATGTACTAATATGTACAATTTCTCTTTTACTTTCAGGGTATTTATATACGGATGATATACGTTTCGTTACTGGCACATTTCTTCAAACTTTTACAAATCAAAGAAATTACAGGGGAAATTTTCTATACTTCAGAGCATAATATAGACGATTGGCATTGTGATTAAATAAACAATGGATTTTGGTTTTATTTATTTATTTATTTTACGTCAAAAAAGTTAAAACTGCGTATGACGTGCTATGGGTAAAAGTGAATTGTGTGCACATTTTCAAAATTCTCTGATCCCTACACTAAGTCATATACTACTTGAATTTTGAAAAACAAGCTCCCATGTAATAAAATCTATTTTTAAGGATTAATAAGCAATACATTTTGGGCTCTTATCCGTGTTGTCCTTCGGAATAATACTTCCTACCGCGACAACATGGAAACGATAATTTGAATATTTGTATTTCCCACTGAATTCTAGAAGACTTGCACAGAAAATGAAGTTACATTTTTCCATAGGTTATGACGTAAAACATGAAGTGCATCGTAGCAGGTTGCGAGATTGCCCACGTAGAGGAAGATACGACTGGAGATCGGGAAAATATAAAGAAAAACGCTAAAAACTGATTCTATGATGAGTAGGATTTCATTTTGCGCCAGACAGCTCGCAATTACATCAGCAATATGCAAAAATAACTGGTATATCGATCTTAAGTCATAATCTATTCAACAAACTCATCCTGATATAAACATTAAAGAAAATCGCACTATAAGCAACACGGAAAAGAAGAACAACAAAGTGCGGCGAAGGGTATGGACCGGAACAAAAATAAATGGAAACTTACATCACAAAAGCGAGACGTCGAATAGCGAGGCTCGGAATGGCTACCTGTTGAACACTCTTCCACTCTTCAGCGGGGGTTTGAAGGAACTCTAATGAACCAGTATTTGTGAAGAATCTCCCAAGTAATTTCCAAGTTTTCCTCTGTGACTCTTCAGAACGACCCGTCGTGTAATATATTAGATCCATCGTGAGCATCAAAAGATGAGGAAGGGGGAGGGGAGGAGAATCTTTGCGGGTTTCGATTTTGTGTTAGAGGCGTAGAGAAAACTACCGATTATATTGTAATAAAAATCAGGAATCGTTACTTCAATTTATTTTTAGATGAGAAAAATAAATTAAAATTATTATTTTCAATAGAAAAATTCTTGCAGTGTACTCAATGCCCTCCTACTGCATTCGGCACTATGTATTCAACGTGCTGTGTTCTTCTTTGCGTTGCGTGTTCGTATAGGTGTAGAGGTGGGACTTCTTCTGAGGGAAGAGGTAGCTCCTAGTTTCTGTCGAGATGTCTAGTGTTACAGCAAGTGCATTTACCTGAATACCATCAGTAACCCTTGAGTGGTCACGGTTGTAATCGTAACGAGAGTTGTTGAGTGGAGTACACTTGTAGTTGAAGTTGAAAGTTTTATTAACATTATGTTATCAACAAACCGAATTTTTATTACAATATAGGCGGGTAAGTGAATATAAAACTGTAATTAGTAGCAAAATATTACAAACTTTTTTTGACTTACTGACGTATTACAAAAACTACGAAATGCTACATAAATTAAGATGTATTTTTTTTAAAATAAATGTACTGATAAATATGAGAGTGGATGTGTGTTTTTGAAATATCATGTTTCATACATTTTGTGCACTTAATAAACTTTGCCTCATAAACTATTTATAACGGACATTGTCTAATTGGTTAAAACATTTTGAGGTTAAATTCTGAACGTGTTTCAGGGTCCACATCAAATGAGTCTTTTACACATTTTTTTTGTATGTTTTGAGCTCACACACTGTGCATAATTTTCGCAGTTCTGATAAATTTTGTTGTTTCGTAACGTGTATTGCTTCAAATAATTGCTGACGATTTTCTCGATATAATGTTGATGTATAAGGACGACTTTGATATCCCAACAAAAGTATGTATTTAGAGCTAAGCTTTCAGTTTACTTCATCTGTAAATTTCGTATCACATTTTCGCTGAGAATGAGTTGTAATCTTCTCTGTGTAAGTAGTTTGCTCGATAGTGCAAGGAATTGCACGTAATTTAGGAATTGGCGCTGCGCTAATGTATTCTAATTTACTTCCGAATTTGTCCACAAAGTATCTATCTTCTTCTGTACTCGTCTTCTATTCGTATTCACTGTCATGCACTAATTCTTGCAATTAGTCTTCATCACTGTTGTCTTCGCGTGCAAAAACATTCAATCATTCGTCTTCTTCTTCCTCTTCCAATCTTTGAGGTATTAGTTTTCCACCTTTACTACCTGTTCAAATCAAAACACTCGCGAATTCCAGAACCACCACCCTTACATCGTACAAAATCCACCAAATAATTGTTGACCAACTCCGCCAGAAACTGTAATGCAAGTGGTCTCATAGACTACTATTGTAATCCAAGCTACATTCGGAGCTTATCGCAAATGAATCAGTCATAACTTTTGTTATATTTTGCTGTAAGTCCATGATAGGGCCATCTAGGAACGGTACTGGAATTGTATATTCTGCAACGAGCGTAGAATGATGACTATTATTCACGAGTGGATGTTTCCGACGCGAGCGACGTAGGAGCGAGTGTCGGAATTTCCATGAGTGAATAATAGCCATTCTACGCAAGTAGAAGACTATACTTTCTCTACGACTTTGATATTGAAGTTTTAAAAATACTAAATGATAACATGTGCAGTCTACGTAATCTTCATCACTATTACTGCTGGAAGAATCCATAATTATAAATCAATGTGAGCGTTTTAACCATACAAAGTGGCCACAATTATGTGAACTCTCATACTGTTTATTGGTTCACCTGTCTTACGATAGTTGCGGAAGAGCACGCAGCGCCTCTGTAGGCGACTGCGAGAACCCTAAGTCGTTGTGTAATGAACTAGGACGAATGCGGTGGTTGACAGGTGTGTTAGAATAATATTCTCGCACGGCTTGTGGAATTGGCATGATTACTGCATCCGATAACATGGAGAAATGAATACATTCTGCTATAGTCGTAGAGAAAATTAATACTGTAACACTGTCAACTATCGCTGAAAAACAGGCAATGAATGACACTGGATTACAATACAAGTACACGTGACCATTGAAGGGTTAAACGTGTCAGTTTCTTAAGAAATATATATATGTAGACTAACAATACTATTTGTTTTAACAATTAATTCTTGCAATCTGTACCCAAGGATAGTTTTGCATTACGTAACTGAAAATATTTTTTTTCCTGTTTTGTTTCTAATAAAAAAATAGTAATATATTACTGTCTGTACTTTACATTATTAGAAAGGTAATAATTTTCGTTTTTCATGGCATCAACATATTACAAAGAAAGTATTTTCTAGATTTTTATAAATGCTTAAATTTAACAAATCGATCCGATGAAAAGTTTTCTCGAAAGCTATTTTAAAAGTTACGTTGGTTATTTACGATGCAGTTTCAAAACTTTAGCATTAAATAATCACGAACGGCAGTATTTTTTCTTTCATTACAATACACTACTTCATCATGATATACCATCATCTAATTACCTATAATACAAACGTTAATTTCTGCTTGAATATTTATGACCTAATTATCTTGTTATTTATTTGCCTATATATGCACAGCGTTTAGCACGTTTATGCATTTTATTAACCGTCCTATAAAATACTAATGTGTACATATTAATGAAGAGAAATGAGCGCTAATTGTTATGGATTATGAATATTATAATTTGTTGGTTCCAATATCATGCTTCGAGAAATAATAGAACAGTGCATGATACATTTCAATCTTTAGCCGATCTAATGCCGCAGCAATGGTTTGGGTGCTCACATACAAGTATTGTATGTGATTTAGTGTTAATGGAAGAATCCCAAATATCGAAACAAAAGACGGGGATGAACATTGATCATCTTTGATGAGAGCATTAGGACCTTGAAAGTCTGCTAAACGAGTGATCTCCATGTGCTAGTGGTGTTTGTAGGTTAGGCAACCAGCCACAAAGAGAATGTCGGAATTCAAAGCCAGCAAGCACGCTGGCGAATGTGGTTTAGGGTACTTGTATTTCACTTACTTGAGGGTAAGTAAAATTGCCTTACATTGCCATTAACTGTCTCATGATTTCTCTCTATTCAGTCCCTTATTTCTGTCTATGTTTTCTGTGTTTCCGCCGTGGTTCCAGAGCTCTGTCTTTTCGAAACTCTGTTCCGCCTCCCCGCTGACCCCGTGGATGAGCGCTTGGCAATTTTGGTCGTTCTAGTAGCGTTATTTAGCCATTCGACAATACAAGTTCCATATAGCTTCAATAATGCTCCAGATAGCTCCAAAAATGCCCTTGCAGGCAGAAGCTCAGCGACAACGGCATATATAGCATCTATAGCAGCAAAATTGGTACTTCATGCAAACGCAACAAAATTAATTCGAATATTAAAAAGTCAGCAAACAAGATTGAGTCGTGTTTCTGAGGTTTTGCTTTACTTCCTCATTTTATTGTGATTTCTCAACATGCAGTCTTTCATTGCTCGCTATGTTTGCCGTGTTTCCGCCGCATCCAGATCTCCCTCTTTCCCAACCGATATTCCCCTTCCTACTGACCCTGTGGCTGATCGCTTAGCAATCTTGGGCGCGCTAGTAGTATTATTTAGCCATGAGACAATTGGCAATGGGTGAGTGTGACCAGCAACAAAATTAATTCGAGCATTAAAAAATTCCGCAAACAAGCTGGGGATGTGTTTCTGGGGTTTTGCTTTACTACGCCCCTTTATTGCGATTTCTCAGCTTTCCGTCTCTCATTGCTCGCGATGTTTTCCGTGCTTCCGGCGCGGTCCCAGAGCTCCCTCTTTTCCAACCGCTATTCCCCTTCCCACTGACCCTGTGGCTGATCGCTTAGCAATCTTGGGCGCGCTAGTAGTATTATTTAGCCATGAGACAATTGGCAATGGGTGAGTGTGACCAGCAACAAAATTAATTCGAGCATTAAAAAATTCCGCAAACAAGCTGGGGATGTGTTTCTGGGGTTTTGCTTTACTACGCCCCTTTATTGCGATTTCTCAGCTTTCCGTCTCTCATTGCTCGCGATGTTTTCCGTGCTTCCGGCGCGGTCCCAGAGCTCCCTCTTTTCCAACCGCTATTCCCCTTCCCACTGACCCTGTGGCTGATCGCTTAGCAATCTTGGGCGCGCTAGTAGTATTATTTAGCCATGAGACAATTGGCAATGGGTGAGTGTGACCAGCAACAAAATTAATTCGAGCATTAAAAAATTCCGCAAACAAGCTGGGGATGTGTTTCTGGGGTTTTGCTTTACTACGCCCCTTTATTGCGATTTCTCAGCTTTCCGTCTCTCATTGCTCGCGATGTTTTCCGTGCTTCCGGCGCGGTCCCAGAGCGCCCTCTTTTCCAACCGCTGTTCCTCCTCCCGCTAACCACGCGACTGAGAGCTTGGAAATTTTGAGCGCTCTAATAGTATTATTTAAACATCAAACAATAAAAATTGCATGCATGTTACCAGATATCTCCAACAATGCTCCTAAACGCAGAAGAGTATTGACAATGTGTGCGCGCGACCTGCAACAATAAAAAGCGTTTATAAAGTTCAAAATTAATTCTAGCGTTAAAAAATGCCACAAACAAGCTTGGAATGTGTTTCGGGGGTTTTGCTTTACTACGCCCTTTTATTGCGATTTCTCAACACTCCGTCTCTCATTTCTCGCGATGTTTTCCGTGCTTCCGGCGCGGTTCCAGAGCTGCCTCTTTTCCAACCGCCGCTCCTCCTCCCCGCTGACCGTGCGGCTGCCCGCGCGCGGAGCCCGGCCGGCGAAGTAATGCACTTCCGGTGGAAGTGGTTCCAAATCCCGAGCGAAGGAATCGGGCACTCAGCCGCCGCGTGGGCTTGCCCATTAGAGCGGAGCAGCGCGGCGCGGCGCGGCGCGGCGCGGTTCGGCCCACGCCGGATAATCCGCTCGCCTCAACTTCGGAGCAGCCAAGTGCTCCTCTTAATAATTAACGGGCCCAAACAACCAATGTGCAACTTTTAAGGCTGCGCCGAAGTAAAGCCTAACAACTCCTTGGTAGCTGTATTCTGCTCTGTTTTTACAGGACAGAGTATTCAAGAGTGAAGTGTGTTTTCAAAAACATTTTTATTAAATTCGAAATCATGAATGTTTGAAATTTTAACATTAATGCACTAATCAAATAATTAAGAAGTATGCTAATAACATCGAGGATTTGTATGTCATATAGACTAGCATGACAGTGTCATTGCATCTAGAAGGGTTTCCAAATTCCGTTAAACTGATTTAAAATATGTAAAATAATACCATATAAAAAGTATAATGCCAATGAGATGTTTAGCAACATTGTCGAAGAACACAATACATTCTTTGAGAGCCGTAACAAGTATTCTTTTAGCTTGGGGTTGCGCCTGCGAATTGCATAGTTTTAAAAATATTTTAATATCTATTGAGTTAAGTTTTTTAATTAGATTAAAAAGATACAAACAATGGCCTGTTCCCCACCACCAGTCTGCAACGCGTCGAATGACATCTGGCTTGTCACAAGCAGTGGACGAATAGCGGTCTACCCATAAGGGACTGACGGACGAACAAACGAACAGAGGGACGTATACACGGACGTTACTACATGTAGGAAGATAAATTCCAAGCAACATTGCGGCATGATTCATCCGCGTTGTCAATCTGAGTGCAATGAATTTGCAAAATATAAGCATATTTATAGTGATGTAGAATATTGAAACAGGAGAAATGTTAATGATCGGGAGCAAAACCTTAGGCGCTATCATATATTATTGGTACGTGCACAAGAGATTGAGCAGTTTTTTCGGGCTTTCTAACGAACATCATCATCTTCTTTTCTAATCTCGCATCAATTATAGTCTTAATAATTCACGGCAATACTGAATTCCGTCCTGGTCCTGAACAGATGTGATCTTGAGAAAACACACGCGCCTGTATAGTAGCATCTCCTTGTAATAAGGGGTGAATAGGGAAGGCAAGTTGATGGAGCTAAAACTGTCGAGGTGGAGATCAGCAACAGCCTCTCCGTCCCATGACCTTGTTGCTCGCCGCGGGACGTGGGCTGAGAGGGGGGCGGGGGCGACGCGCGCACGTGCGCCGACGCCCCCGCCCCCGCGGTCCCCGCCGCCTTCGCCGCCATCGCCACCGTCGCCGCCACCGCTGTCGCCACCGCCGCCGCTGCCGCCGCCGCTACCGCCGCCGCCGCCGCCGCAGCCACCACCGCCGCCACCCCCTCCGCCCCCGCCACCCCCGCCGCCCCTGCCGCCCCCGCCGTCCCCACCTCCCCCGCCGCCCCCGCCGTCCCGCCGCCCCGCCGCCCCCGCCGCCCCCTCCACTCCCGCCACCCCGCCACCCCGCCGCCCCGCCCCCCCGCCCCCCCCGCCGCCCCCCGCCGCCCCCGGCCCCGGGTGTCGCCTCGGCATCACGCGCGCGCGCCGCGCCGCCTCCAAGTTGCCGCAATCTCCAGCGCCTCGCAACTCCGCAACTCGGCTGCGCCCGCCTCCCGCCCCCACGTGGCCTCATGCAATTACGGCCTCCAAAAACTTCCCGGTGCCGGCACCGGCACCGGCGCGGGCGCGGCCCGCCTCGTGAGCGCCCTGCACTCTGCATCCACCCCCCCGACGGGGCTCGCCCTCCCAACAATCCATTCCGAGGTTTCACCAGGTCAGCGCCAAATGGGGACCTCTGCTCTTTTCCTCGTCGTAGATTTATCACGTTTTTTTTAAATAAAATATAGGTGTATTTAAATGTTGTTCAGTCTCTTTCTTCAATTTAGTACAACCACAACAAATACTTCCAAAAATCTTTTGTATCGTAATTTTATTCATTTTATGAAATCCGACCTTTCGGAGACTGTTCTGTCTTCCACATCAGGTACAAATGTAATTATCCTTGAAAAGTAAATTAACATATACAAAAACATATACAAAATATACAATGTTTTTCTTGCTACGGATTACGAGGCGTTTATGTCATGTCATAATTGTCTTATATTTACTGTAATAAAAATATGCATTTAACAATACATGAATAGTTGAGATAAGCGCGTAAGCATGTGAATTATTAATTTATTTCTTTGAAATACTAAAATTAATATTAATGGGGAAATAGTAAATACTAAAGATATTAAGAAAGTTTTAAAAAATTACGAGTAAATATCGTAATTTTAGAATGTTAAGATATAGAACGATTGGGAATTTGGAAGTAGTGGTATAGGTAGATGCAAACATATCCGTGTAGTTAAGGATTCATTGATTTGCCGAAAGGCCGCGGTTTATACAGATCCTCCTTATTTAAATGGCCAGTAAAATGAAATGCTCCGACAATTTACGTTCTAATCAGATCCTGTATTCCCACGGGCAGGGAACGACCCAAGTAATATCCATTCTGTATGATTGAAACTGCTATTACGCCGTTACCGTGGCGGGGAACATGGGAGTAAAAAAGCGTTGGGCGTCCGAGTGGTCAAAACAAATTCGAAAATGCCCAACAATTTAGCTCCTGATGGGGTGCGCAGAGAATGTTGTTTGCATTCCCCGCCCAAAGCCGGGGAATGCAAACAACATTCTCCTTGCGCATTTTTTCAATATTGTTGCAGTACAGGGTCTCAGTTTAACCCTTAGGTAGTAACACCTGCCTGATAGGCGGACCACAGTGTCTACTGTTTCACTGGAACACTGGAAGTACGCGTATATATCGAGTTTATTCACCGAATTTCGTTTATATATCGAGTTCTCCTCTGAGAACATAGTAAAATGAACAAGTAAAATGGAATATTCAAAAGTTTGTAAAATGCATTGTATATCATCTAATCCGATCACGTTCAGTTTCATTATTATCACCTTAGGTTTTAATTAATTGTATGTATGTATTTGGTATTTAGTGACAGACTAATTCTACTTTAGCCAGCTAGCGGTGTTCCCAGGTCTGGGTCCTGTTTTTATTTTTTCGTATACAGAGTAATACGTTGTATAGAGAAAGTTATGTAATGCTACGGAAAATCGACTTCGAGATTTCTACGGAAATACACGTTATGGAGTTCCTGATACCAAAAAAGTGTTTTTTTCAAAACTTCCGCCCGACCGTCTGCATTTGTATACATTATTACATTTGTGAGTGGATGTGCTTCAAATGACTTCAAATGAAGTTTTTCGAAAACTCAATAGATTCCTGTAAAAAAGAGCTTCAAATTTTGCGTTTATAATAACGCTTAACGCCATTTTCTTATAATCGGCTTCAAATTTTTCAATGAAAAATGCTATTTAGGACGAAGTTTAAGCCTTTTTTAATATTTTTTAAAATAATATTTCGGTTCTACTATTGGGAAAACGAAAAGTTGAGAAATTTTAAAAAACATGTACTTTGGGCGGCGATAGATGGCAGCAGACAAAGAGGGGCAAGACTGTACAGTGCCAGTCCATATTAAGGAAATTAGAAAAAAATTTACTACGAGAAAGTCTTTTCCATTCTGTAGCACCTCTAGTTATTTATTAACCATTCCTGAAAGTTAGGGAGACATGCGGCGAGCAAGACGTATTCCCAACATAGGTATTGGCCTGCCTGAGTTGCCCTGCCTGAGTTTTCTTTCGTCACACAGCTATTTTAATTTGTTTCATTTTTAATTTATCTCTCTTTACTTCACACAACAATATACTATGCGCCCTGGGCAAACTAAAAAAACAACCTAACAACCTTCACCAATGGTCAGAAAAATGAAGAATCAGGATCAATGCCACAAAATCAAAAGCCAAAATTTCAACCTTCGCAAATTCCCCTCCCTCTCATTACTCATCCAAAATATATCCATCCAATGGATTACAAACGTAACACCAATACAATATCTAGGACTCACATTAAATACCAAGCTAACATGGAAATAACACATAATCAACATTATTCACAAAACACAAGCAAAAATATTTAAACACTATCCCAATATAAACCGCAAATGGTCTCTTAGCATACCAACTAGGTCAGACATACAAACGTCTTTGCAAAATAATTTCACGATACCTGAATGATGTTTCCAAATCTCCTTAAAACCCAAATACACAGATACTGCAACTATTACAACCGCACAACACCTGCAAATCAAATTTTAATCGGAGAAACTCTTGAAATGAACATCTTCAAATGAAAGTAGGTTGGTTTAGACATGAGGATGATTCATCCCTAAAGTGAAGAATTACATGTGTGAACAACCTTGAAAGGCAGCAATACCTAGGAAGGTGCAATAAATTTATAAAAAGTTGTCTAAGTCAGTCGTTAGAATAAGGATCGTTGCTAAGGTTACCAGGTGCTTCCAAAAACTAGCGAGCAAGCCGGGGGGGGGGATAAGG
This sequence comes from Teleogryllus occipitalis, assembly GCA_011170035.1. Taxonomy (NCBI): domain Eukaryota; kingdom Metazoa; phylum Arthropoda; class Insecta; order Orthoptera; family Gryllidae; genus Teleogryllus; species Teleogryllus occipitalis. Next base: position 725 of record BLKR01010423.1, on the reverse strand, counting down.
AGGAAGAAAGTAGTAAAAACAATTAAAATGTATGTATGTATTGGGCGTTATTGGGTCAGTAGTTCGACTTCGCCGGCCAGCTACCTGTGCCCCCCATGCCTGGACCTAAATTCCCATGCTTGGGGGTAAGAACAACATGAGGCGAACATGACGTATTCTCTTCACCCTAACTAGCAAGATCCGCCTGCTTGAGCTTTTTTTTCCTCACATAGCTACAGAAACTGTGACGATTTTAAAGGAAAGCTACCACTCTATTTTTGCCTTGACCGGGAATCGAACACATGAGAAGCTAGTACACTGCCCATGATCCATTCCAGAGGCAAGAAGTTAAAATTACAATTAAATTGTATATTTTCTTACAATTTTCCTATCCTTATTCTCTTATGTTGTACAGCTTGAAATTACGTATCAATTCATCATTAAGCTTTTGAATTTTAAAAAATTGTCCACTGTTTTATGAAAAAAATAGTGAATACGTACTGGACATGGCCGCTGTGCTGATTTAATGCATAAATGGAAGATAAGCCCTAGCCCGATGTGTGACTGCGCAGATGTCAGGCAAACTATACATCACATTGTCAATGACTGTCCGAGAAGGAAGTTTCCTGGAAACCCCCAAGAATTCATCGCGGTAACTGACAATGCGGCCCAATGGGCAAAGGAACTTGACTTAAGGCTTTAGAATCAATATTTTAAGACTGATAAAATCAACTTTTTATTGTAAA
>BLKR01010422.1:0-56632 GCA_011170035.1 Teleogryllus occipitalis | reverse complement strand
CCATAACTTTCCTCCTGAGAGCACGTCCTGGGCTAAATCGGGTGCGCGTGGAATCCTAAAGAGTGAGTCAAAGCCGCGGGAGTCGTGAGCTGCGGTTTTCCCTGTTGATTCAGCGCTTAGCGCGCGCGTCTCGTGGGTCGCGCCCAGAGCCCGGTGCCCGCCTGCGGGGCGCCCAGCCCGGGCACAGTGGAGCCAACAGCACAAAACGTGGTATACAACAGAGCATGGTGTACAGAGAGTATGGTGTACAAAGAGTATGGTGTACAAAGAGTATGGTGTACAAAGAGTATGGTGTACAGAGAGTATGGTGTACAGAGAGTATGGTGTACAGAGAGTATGGTGTACAGAGAGTATGGTGTACAAAGAGTATGGTGTACAGAGAGTATGGTGTACAGAGAGTATGGTGTACAGAGAGTATGGTGTACAGAGAGTATGGTGTACAGAGAGTATGGTGTACAGAGAGTATGGTGTACAGAGAGTATGGTGTACAAAGAAAACTGGCGATGCGAGCACTTTTCTAGAGGAGAGGAAAAACGAATAAGCCAAATTCAAGTGAAACAATAAATTAAATTACATGCGTCGACTTGTGATGGAAAAGAAAAAAAGATCGGGTTGGTTTGCTCGTTTACACTCCGCCAGCCCATGATGAAAACACATGGGTGAGCTGGTCCGGCACACCGATTTTTACTCGTTCTGCGCAGCTCCAGTTACGACACGAACCACGTGACTACAACATGGAACTTCTTTTCAATATTTTTTGTTAAAAAAGCTTCATATATCTCTTTCAATGACTTGTAACAAGGTGATATTTTTTGTATCTAGCTGCATTTAAAATCCAGCTAATATTCTGACACAAACTGGTGCATGTCCCTCATTGACTGAAGCAAGATAGGCTTCGCAATAGCTTACTCATGGCTTTTCATCATGCGCCAGCTCACGTTGAGAGATTACACCTGTGCGCCAGCTGCATTGTCCCGCCTGGACTTATCCTGATCTTCGCCGGCGTGCGCTGATGTTAAAGATCGAGCACGTCCCAAGAGGCTTTGATGTAACTGCAAGAAGCATGTAGAGGGCAGCAATAGAGAGGAGGAGATCCTCCCCTGAGCTGTATAAAAAGAGTTTCTTCTGGCCGCAGAAGCACTGTGAGATATGGACAATTAACACATTACAGAACGAAAGACCTCAAAGTTTCTCCCCAATGTGATTTAGTTCGTTTCCTTTACCTTAAGAGCACACATTATTTAAAACTTGATCGGAGTAAATTTCCTCATAACCGTCAACTAAAAAAGGACACGAACATCGAAGTAAATATCGAATTGAATATTTTATTTATCAATTATATTGAGAAGAAGAAAATAGATAAGAACTTTCCTTGTTTTCCCTCCCCCTAAATAACTGCCACCGAAAAATAACCGTAAATCAGTCCACCTGGTCTACAGTAATCGAGACCGGGAATGTTAGAGCGCCTAACAACCTCGGTTGATTGATTGATTGATTGATTGTGATTCCGGGCGTGTCAATTACTAAGGTCATTAGTCCCGTGTAGGGCTTTTGCTCGGGATATGGCGGTGATCTTCCCCCGCTGGATGGCGAGATCCGGCACCGACCTACCTTCGATTAGCGGGGTTGTCCCCAACCAAGTATCTCCCACCAGTTGGGCAACGCTCTAGCCGGGACAAGCTCTAAGCCCTGACCAGTCTGCCGGCATGTGTGATAATGTAGTGCATGTTAGTGTAAGTGGTGTAAGGAGAGAGGATAGAACAGGGAAGAGGTAGGAAACATCGCGCGCGATCCGTGGCCAATTTGTTAGGGTACTGCTCCGGTATTCGCCTGGTGTTGATCAGAGAAACCACGGAAAACTACCGATCAGAGAAGCCGGCCACTAGATTTCTCCTCCGGACAACGACTGAATTCGACCTAGCTGACAAGCTAGTAGTATATACAGAAAAACATTGTTTGTGATCACAAAATTAACGGCTTCCCTCAGAATAAAACAGTTCTCCTTCAAAATAGCAATTTTGGGGGTATATTACTTTTCTTTTGCACCGGAAATTTGTGCTTGTTAATTCATCTCTCATAACCATAATTCCAAAGTCAGAATTGTGCCAGTTGTAAATATGTTGCTACTGGATTCTTCTGGCAATGGAAGAGGTAGGAGTGTCAATAGATTTACAAACAGCGCTCTCCTGACTTTAAGGTCGTGTTTGCTCGTGTGTCTGTAACTGAAAATGAAAAGGGCCTCGGACAGCAATATTCTTTTCGAATATTCACATGTATCTGCCATGTATGTTTGGGAAAAATATGTTTGGGTCTACGGGCGACAACAGGAGTAATGCTAAGAAGGTGCAATAAGAAAGGGAGCTCCGAAAAACAATTATTTCCAGCAGTAATAATAATTAGAATTACTAGAATTATTGTCAACGATATTTGTTGGATTTTAATATATGTAGTTGAGTTTGAAACAATTTAATATAAGAAAGCGTATTTTGCATTAAATCCATTTTCATTTATGCCTTGTTCTAGCCATAAAAGTTTAATCAAATTGTACTCAGTCATGTTCTTACACGGTATTTACAGTTCACAGTTCACAAAGTTAAACGTGAATTTGACATTGATTAAACTCTTAAAGGGGCCCTAATCAATAATTATCAAATTGAACATACGTGCAACGAAACACATTAAACTAAAACTATATCCTTTGCAATTAGAATTTAAAAAGAATGTATTTTTTGAACTCCTGTATAAAATTTTGTAAAAAAATATTAAGGCATCTTCCCAGCACTGGCGCCAACAACTTATTTAATCCAGGGGCGCCCAGAGAAAACCGGGAGCCTGGGGCAACTGATCCACGAGGGCCCCCTCATTTCAAACAAAAAAATCCGTCCTGCCTCAATTCGTGAACAGAATTCAGTTTTCCGTGCGTCAAATATAACTTAGTGTGTTAAATATGGATTAGAGATGAACTTTTTTATTTCTTTTCAATCAAAAAAGAAATTGGGGCCTTGATTAAGTCGGGGCCTGGGGCAAGTTGCCTCACCTGTCCTCCTCCTTTTGGTCGTCCCTGATTTAATCAGCTGATGCATTAATCCACCTCTGACTGCAGGCTTCTATGAAATGACCCCGCTGTGCGCCGCCGTTGCGGTTTCTGCGTTGCCTCACGCCGACCTTGGCGCTCATCGCTCCTCCCAGCGAATTTCAAAGCAAGCCGGCAGCCGCAAGCACTGCTGCACCCCCGCGGTTCACTACTCACGAACTTGTGCTTCCGCTTTGAAATGAACTCCCTTGGCAGTTTCTTGGTGCCCTTGTGGACGAAAGATTATTTACACTGCGGTACACTAGCAGCGTAGATCCTACAATGGACGCACTAGAATTCAACGCCGCGACTTCTGTTTAACAACAGCGACACATGAGATTGTTCCGGGACATTTGCCCAGCAACGGTCACTATACACCATGGGTCTGAGGTGAAGTCTCTCGTACGAAAGAAGTACTATACTTTGCAGTGTTTGTTACAGCTTGTTAGCCCGTGAAGAGAAGTGAATTTCTGGAACCTTAATGAGTTTATCGTTTATATTAAACAAACAAAAAATACTGCTCTTCTTTGTAGCAGTGAATTGTATCAGGTCCTGTGAATACATTAGCAATATGCGATGCATTTTTGCATTTAATTTAAAAGTTAAATAATTTACGTTCTTTATTAAACCTGAAGCAATATTCGTTAGGTAACGTCCATGAGTCTCCGACTTTTAGTTTTCACTACTATCGAATACAAATAGTTGAAATTGCTCTCATCCGATAATCTTAATATCAGTCAGAGAGCTGTCGTGAATTTCCTGGATCTTGTGAAACTTATGTGCGTGTGTTAAGTGCCAAGTAATTGAGAGTGCTCACACACAGCAGTAGTGAGTAAAGTATTATGCGCTCACGGTCCCTTGGCCTCCAGAATCCCAACGCCATTCCATTACCAAAATTAATGGAGTTGTGAATAGAAGATGACAACAAGCGTTGTCGACATTTGATAACATGAAATTGTGCTCTCGTGCAATTTAAACTATTTGTATCGAAAAACGCGCTATAGACGTTCTTTCTAATCTAGAAATAATTTTGATCACAGCGAGAATGTGCCGTTCAACAGAACCTTTCTTCAAGACAATTCTTTTATTTTATTTTGGCAATCTTCGCAACTTGCCATTCATTTACGTATTACTGGCATCACAGAAATACACACGTTAATATGTTACATCACATAATTTTCAACACCAAAACTATTAAGTCAAGAAATGAAGCAATGATCTTCAAAATATAGAGTAAACTTTTACCTTTCTGATAAATCTTGGATTTCGGTTCTTAATAGATTTCCTTCACCAATTTTTTTCCTTTTGGTGATTCGTTTTGGTCAATCCACTTATTATTTGAAGAATATTTTGTCACCGTTTTGTTGGTCGTTCTTTAACATGTCTCTAGCATTTCCGCTTCAAGCCACCTTGCCTGGGCCTGCCTTTAAAGACGCATACCGGGATTACAACTCTCCGCACACCTTCGAAGCGACGACACAACTACATAACAAATGAAACGCAGATTGCTCTTCAGGCGCATCCAGTTTCATCAGCCAATGGTTACAGTTTTCAGTGAAAAAGTCCAATATCGTTAGAAATGTGCCGATCCGGCGGGAAACCAAATCTAATGGTCCATTAGTGAAAAGAGATATTGTGTATTACGAGAAATAGAAAAAAAATCAGTGCGTGAGTAAAATAAAAGTCGCCCAGGCTTTTCGTTATTACCATTCTTGCAATAAAGATATTTTAAATTAAAATTTATTTCAACTATTTAAGATTTATTTTTAAACTAATGTTTCTACAACAGCATATACTTTCTGGCATTATTTCTAAATATGTTTTTTTAATTAAAAGAGTTCAACGGAAATAAGACCTGAGCCATTCTTTTAAGCTTCCATGCAAAATATGTGAAGAAAAAAATTGGAGCGTTATTTGATATTTTTTTATTAATTGCAAAAATTTCAAGCACAATTTATGCAAAAACTAATCTTTTCCAAAAAATTGTACATCAACTTAAAGAGCTGATTGTTTAAGAACAGAATTTGTTTGAATCAAAAATTTTGATCTTCAACTTTGTAATTTTTAACTCTGCAATTCCACACTAATTTTTTGTTACATAAACTGAACTCTGGGGTTTTATGGACCCCAATGATTTTTATTATTTACAAAAGATGCAGAAAATTATGCATGATTCAAAAGTGTGTTATTGTATTTTATTTTCATTTAGAATGGATGAAAACAAGAAAGAACACAAAAATGGAAATTAAAAAGTAAAATTTATCATATTTTTAACGTAAAATCATTCTTCAGATTTTAACAGATTGATTACAAATGCACATTGAAATCATTACACGCCAATGCAGATGGAATAAAAATGTTATGAATTCTCATTGTTCCATTGGATAAGCATTGAAGGAATAATAATATTTTTATTTTGTTATTTGTTTGCGTCAGAGAGGATGGCATGGCCCCTCTGCCGTCCTCCCAGAGCGCACGTCTGTGCATGAACGAAATAACGTTCATCCCGTTATATTTGTAGGCCTTCATGATGCGTGTCCAAATGGGTGACGAAGCTCCCGCCATCGGCCTACGCGGTTAAAAAAAACTTGAGTCTGCGGAACACCTAATTTTCAATGCGTTTTGTGCCCAAATTCTTTTGTTGCCGAACAATGTGTTCGAGGAAAACAAAATGAGGAGAGAATTAACAGAATTTAATATAGTAAGTGACTTACAATGCGGATCAGAATCGATCGAGGAAATCGAGGAAGCATATATTGACCACTGTCTTCTAGAATAGCTCAAAACGAATCCTTTAATATTTTTTACAAACTAAATGTCTCCAAAGAATCTATACACTCAAACTAATAATCTTGGTTATTCCCACACCTTTCTGTCAAAATATTGTTTTCCTGAAGATATTTTATCCTATCTCTTTACTGAAACTTCACACAAACGAACGAAATCTCACATATCCCATTGTCACGGAAATAAACACGAAGTTCATCCACGCACATTGAAAATACGGAACAGGAAAGCCTTCATTCCAGCGCGTTCCCCTCTGTCGTTCTCTGTTTTCGTTCTCCGCGTCGGGAGTTGATTCGTGAACGGGGGCAGGTTGAGGGATAAAAACCCAAATACACATCTGGTGAGTTACAAGTTTGAGGCCTTGCAATATTCGCAAAACTGGCGCGGAGGGCCCAAAGCTTATCTGGAAAGGCAAATGCACTGGCGAGTGAGTGACCTCGCGCTCTGCACGCATTTCTCGTTATTTTTGGCGGAGCACATGTACCCATGTCAGGCTGCTATTTTGACAAAGTACTGACGCGTGACGATGCAGTACTCGCTTCAGTTGATCTCAGATTTGGCTCAGAAATATCGCTCATTATCGAAAAACAAACATTAAAGTTCTATTGTTTTCAGTACTTTTCAATGATTTTTGGTCTTGGTGGTCTTGGTCGAGTCTGTAAGAAAGAGTCAGGTTCAATTTGAACGGTTATTTGTTTGAAAGCAACTGTCAGCGATGTGACTCATTGGATGTTAACTCGTGTCTCTTAAAGAGCTGGTATAATGCCGTCCCATTGTTTACGTAAAGAAAAGTGTAACGCAATAGAGGTACTAAACGCAAACTACAGTATGTAGCCCTAGGAAAATGGTTGTAACGCAAAAGTTACTGAAACGCAATGCAGAGGAGTATTTATCGTGCCATTCGTAGCCTTGAATGGCCTTGAATTCTCCCATTGGACGCATGTCATAAATCTGCTTCTCTTCGACCGCACAACCTATTGTCGCAGCTCCCATGTCCGCAACCCTCTCGCACATACATCCAACCGGGCTCACTCTGGCAGACTGCCCGCGTCCGCCACATCGTGACACTCGCCCCGCAACGCGACGCCCGGAACATTGACGCAAACGTCTTTTTCTCTTACACTCCCTCTCCCCCCTATCTTTCTCTCTTGCTCTCTCTTCCTTTCTCTCTTTTCTCTCTTTCTCTCTAATACTCATTTCTCTTTCCCTCCCGCACTTCCTCTATCTCAGGAATGTCCAAATGGCGGCCTGCGGGGCCATTTACTGTGGTCCCCACAATGTTATTAATCCTTGTCAGGGAAGAATCTTGTCCTCCTAGCGCCACCCTCTTAATCTCTTAATTAGATTATGTATATATTTAAGGATTTTTTTCTAGTAAATTGATAAATTAAAAATCATCTCAATGTGTTTCATTGCGTTATACATGGTACGGCCTGATATCACGCATGGTTTTATGCCTCCCCCTTATTTTGTTGCGTCTACAATTCGACGCAACACCGTCTCCAAGTCACTTAGGGGGTGTTGAGCGCTTTACGCTGAGGAGTAATCCTCCATTAACATTTGGCGCTGGGGAGTTATCCTCCATTAACTCTTTTAGTTTGTCATGTCACGTCGCAGTCAGTTGTCAAGAGGACCGCCAGGTAGCATCTCCGCGTATGCGCCTCCTGCTACGCGCTCCTGCGTCACTACCCAGCGGCCAGAATTGGGAAGAAATAAGGATAAGGAGTAGGGTTTAGGACACTTCACAAGGATTGGACTAGCCCTTGTGAAGCAGCCAAACTCGTTTTGTTGGAACAAATTTCACATGAGATTCTACGGGAATCGAACCTGGACCTCAGTGGTGAAAGGCTAGCGACTTCGCTATGTGCCACGAGCGAGCCTTCTATCTCATTCTCCACTCCTTTCTCTCAGTCCTCGCCTTTCTCTCTGTCAATTCGTTTCCTCTCGCTTTGAGTTTCGTTCTCCTATTTCTCCCTCTCTCAACTCTCATCCTTCCATTGAGTCCCCTTCTTTCATCTAGAGTCCTTGCTTCATTTGTCTTGTTCTCTCGCTCTCCTCTTTATATTACTTCCTTTCCCTCTCTTTCTCTATTTTCTGTTTCTTTCTTTTTCTCTTTTTCTCCTTAATTCTAGGTATTAATTTGCGCTTTTCTTTCTCATCTCTGTTTTTGTGAGGAATGTTGTTGATAAACGACAAACTTTTTTAAGTTGAATGTTACTCGACTTGTTACTCAATTGTATTTATTATTAGGAAACCCTCCACGCCGTTGATGAGAAAAGAAATGTCTTAGCAGGTGATATAAAGCATAATCTAAATATTTCCAAAGTTATTTTTCACTATACATTTGTGGTGTTACGACAGCACATTCTTTCTCGCATTCTTTGTAACTTTAGCAACTTTAGAAAATTTGGAGAGTCTAAAAAAATGAAACTGTACCATTTTTATAATCTTACTTTGCTCTATTCGTGAAAAAATAAAGAAACAAATTTCAGCTATTTGAAACAAATAATGTTTTAATCGCCATTAATTCACGCAAACATTGCGAGACATTTCGTATTTTTGAAAAATTGTAGACGACCTTATTTAAAGATCTAATTTGTTAGATCAGATTTCATTAAGGAAAATATCTCCATCATCAATATTGTAATTTTGAAATGTTAATAATTTGCAATTTTCGCGAAAACATCGGCAATATGACCTGCGCAGTGTTTATAAACGCTTTTTTCCGAGAAGGTATTAAAACTGAAGCAAATACTTTTGTTTTTCCTGAAATACAGCTTTCTTCTGAGTAAAGTAACTATGGACCATCGCGTAATGCCTACCAAAGTAAACTAATGTTAATACAACAGTACATACCTTCTTGCATTATAGCTAATATTTTCAATTTTCGAAAATACAGAGAGTTCAACAAAAATGGGACATATGCCATATTCTTAAGCGCCCTTGCTCTATCCGAGAAAAAAATTAAAAATGGAACTGTTTTTCAAGAAAACAATTATAAATTACCTTTAATTCAAGCAAAATTTACGCGAAAACTATTCGCTGATTTCAAACAATTGTACACGATCTTATTTAGGATTCAATTTTTTAGAACAGATTTCATTAAGAAAAAAAGTAACAACAATATTGTAGTTATGCAATTTTATTTTTTGCAATACAGAAAGTTAACAAAAAATGAGACTTCTGAAAACATTTGTTAAAATATTTCATTCATTTTACGCAAAAAGTATTCATATTTTCGAAAATTTATACATGACATTATTTAAAGATCAGTCTTTCAAGAACATTTTTATTATTGAAAAAACTCCATCTTCGATACTGAAGTTGTGTGTAGGAGGACGCCAAAAAAATTTGAACTTTTGCTGTTTTTGAACATTGAGTATTCAACAAAAATTAGACCTGTGCCATTTTTTATGAGTTTTTTCAATGAAGGTTTCATAAAACGTGGACTTTGACTAAGCAACATGTTAGAGGAGGTAATTACCTAAAAATAGGAACTAGATTTATCCACTTTTTAGATACCTAGCCCCCACAATACAATTTTTTCTGTAAAAAATCGCCGATTTCTGCCGCAACATTACAAAACTTTCTCTTTCTACGTAAGAGATACTCCACTACATAAGTACATAGTGTAGTGGGAAAGTAAAATTGCCTCCATCCGCTGCAGCATTACAATCTATACTACTAATTTCCGATGCGCGCAGAATTTGAAAGAAATCTATTCACCCTCTGGCCATGTGAGAGTTGTCTCTGCTTTCCTTACATATCCAGAAACCTTTAAAAAATCCAAACAAAATGAAAGTTTTGATTATGTCTGAAAATGCAAATATTTTATTGTGTTATCCCCCCTTCCCTCATGCGGCTCGTACCGACTGAATACTCATACTCATTGCATCACTGCTTACGTCACAACTAACGACACGACACCACAAGACTCCAAGTAAGAGGCCCACGATTTCATATTTGCTATTCACGTGATGCGTTATGGAACATTTTTATATTCAACTGCTGTATTGTGTATCCATATGTACTATACTCTAATGTTTCAGTGACGTATTTCGTGATGTCTGGTTTTGTAAAAAAATGTTATGTTATTCCAGGCTATTTTATTTGTTGTTCTTGAGCAGTGTGCGTGCTCTATTGCTGAATTCTATTTTGTGTGTTTATTCAGCAGCATTTTTGCTGCTGCAGGCTTCTAGCCCTACGCGCCAAGAAAGTCTCTCGGCACCGAGTCGAATCAGGGCCTCTTATTGAAAATTGCATTTATGTTGGTAGCAAGCAGATCACTGGGAAACAAGTGGAGGGAACAACACTTCCAGCATCTATTATGATTGTAGTGAGTACACAATTTACGTTTTCAAGCTGAAGCTCGTGCTACCAACATAATTTCTGTTGCAAGCACTCTCACCAACAAGCTCCCACTGCGGAAAGACTTTCCTGGCGCGCTATACTTTCTGTTTATTGCGTAATAGGCGAGAAAGTACAAAATAAGCGATAGAAAAATCCGTACAATTTGCAACTGTTGAAAATAATAACATCGACGAAACTCAGCTGTTTTGGATGAATCAGTTAAAGACTAGTATTATCTTCTTGCTGAGATAATTGCGTCATAAATTATTATTTTTCTAAATATTGAAAAAAATATGATTTAATTAAATATTTTCATGGACTTTAAAGGATACATTACTTCAACGCGAATGCCTGAGCAGCACCCTAGATTTCGGGCCACGAACTGTTTGCGATCCTTCCTTCCCTGTCCTGTTTCCATTCCTATCGAGCTATGGGTTAATCTCCTATCCTCATATGGCCCATCTCCCTGATCTAGGGAATCTCCGACAAGCATTGGTGGCGGCCATGACCTGAAGCGAGCTGCAGAAGCAGAAAAGACGATACAAGTACGAGTAGTAATTTTAGCGCAGGACAATTTTGAACGTCCTAGGGTTCAATTTTACCCACAGCTGACTTATGCAGCTGCGAGTTGCCTGCCGCCAAGCAGGACTTATCCCCTATGACGCCATCGCGTCGCGACGCCCCAGCGTAGCATCGCACTTGCAAATGAATGGCCCGTTTTTCCTGAGGCTTGTACCCAAGGGCGTGTGAGTGTCGCTATCACCGGCCGATCGATAAGCGAGCTTTCCCTCCTCTCTCACCCCCCCTCGTCGCCACCCCTCCCCTTGGCGAGCCCCCGCGACGCTTGCAGTTTCCGCCCGGCGACGTCCCCCTCGTGGAAAATTGAAGAGTGGGAACGTCGTAAGAGCCTGACTGACGTTTCTCGGAAACTTAGTTTTCCTGCCTTAAAGGAGATAGTTGCATCCGGTGCTTCCCCTATTCCGTGTTTACGCCGGCGAAGTGGCCCAGTTTCCGACAGCGAATGAAAACTCCTCCGATGTGAAATTTTAATGCGGGGTTCTGTCGTCGCGAGCGAACTTCGGCCGCACACACATGTCACGTATATCCGCTTGCAACCCATTGGAACCGTTTCCTGCAGGTGCAACCATGGTGGTATCTACCAAACTCACCATCCATCGCGGTGTTGTAGCTCGTGAGTCCAAATCACGTATTGCATTTACTATTTTGGATAAGCGTAGCTCTTGAACCCATCCCGATCCTAGTCCAGCTTGGTCTTGCTTTAGAAGAAAGGAACCAAGCGTTCGAAATCAAAAGTTAGAAATTATTCGCATACGAAATATTTCGCATGGTTTCGAGAATACAGCTACAGGCCACACCTCGATAGCTTTACCTTTGAGCCCTCTAGTCCTCAACGTCGCACATCTTCTCTTGTCACACTGTTGCTGTCCCTGCACACATGGTTTGATGTGATCGGGATATGTCTCATTTCGCATCGGCTAAAACTGTATTCGAAGTATATGCTGTGGTGAAATTTCGAAAAATTCCCTAACTTCAGTAAAAAAAATCAAAGTGATTTTGGTGAATAAAGAAATAAGCCGGTTTTGATACCAAATATCGCGTATAAACTTGTGTTACAATTTAGACATAAGTACGACGCTACCGTGTAGTTCCTTGTTCTTTCGCTTAAACATTCCGTGGAGCATGCTTTTTAATTTATCGCATACTACTTATATAGTACAGAGAAAGTGTTGTTAAGCTGCAGCAAAAAAAGCGATTTTTCGACAGAACTCGATTTGTGGATCCCTCATACCGAAAATGCGAATAATTATTATACCTCTTTGTAGTAAATAACTTCATCTAACACGTTGGGTAGTCAGAATCCACGTTTTGGGGGCATTGACATAATATTGGTTTATAGCAAAACGTCTCTCCGTCTGTCCGTCTGTGAACAATGCTGGCGGCTAAACCGTAAACAGGGTTTTCAGCAAAAGTGATAATTCCTGATCGATCCGACTGATGTCGCGACCCCTTGAATTTGATTTTCGAGGGGTACTTTACATGAAACCTCATCAATATTTTCAAAATGTTCTCAAAAATAGCTTCAAAGTTTTTGTTTCTTTTTTTCGGATAGAAATGAAGCTTGGAAAAATAGCGCCTGTCTCATTTTCGATAAATGCTCTGAATTTTCGAAAATTGCAAAAAGTCAATTTTTTCATCGTTTTCCTACAACTACAATATTCATAATAACAATATTTTTTCTTAAGAAATGTGTTCTTCAAAGTTGGTAACTTTTTTTAACATTTGTTGCGTCGATTCACGACGCAACGCATCTCGTAACCCCTTCTTGGGGGTTGAGCGCTATTGGAGTAATCCTCCGTTACTGTGTATATTTATGTCCGTCACGTCTCGTCACAGTCAAGAGGACCGCCAGGTCCTCTCTGCGTACGCGCCTCCCACCACGCGCTCCTGCGTCACAACTCAGCGGCCAGAATTGGGAAGGAATAAGGTTAGGGGTAGGGTTTAGGACACTTCACAGGGATTGGACTAGTCCTTGTGAAGCAGTCAAACTCGTTTTGTTGGAACAAATTTCACACGAGATTCGACGGAAATCGAACCCGGATCTCCTTGGTGAAAGGCGAGCGACTTCGCTTTGCGCCACGTGATTACTATTTGGTTATTTAAATAAGGTCATGTACATTTTTTCCAAAATATAAATAGTTATTGATTAATTTTACTTGAAATGTAGGCAATTTAAAAAAATATTCAAAACGGCTCTAAATTTTATCTTTTTTCTCGAATAGAGTAAAGAACGGCTATAAAAATGGCGTAGACCCCATTTTCAGTAAACTCTCTGTAGTTTGGAAATTTGAAAAAAAATGTAAAACTACAATTGCATTTTTGTAATTTGCACATTTTTACAAATTGCTCCATTTCCTGCACTTTTATTCCTTAAAAAAGAAAATAAATAAGAGAGTGTTTCACAAGACATCAAGACGCAATATGACAGTGGCAACGCCGCGATACGGCTGTTTGGAATTCAGAGAATTACTTTCGATGGTTGGGCTATAATGTTTCTTGCTGTACGGAACACAGTTTTGGATAGTCGAATTTATGGTGATGTATTGACTTTAAGATAATTGGTTTTCGCACCTCATGCGCTCCGATTGTAACTGGGTTTTATAAGTGATGGCTGAGATGTGTTTATATGGAGAGAAATTACTGTATTTTAATATTGCGTAACCGTTTCTAATGCTAGAAAGTACGTACTGTTTTAGCATCACACGTTTATTTTTAATTGTCTGGGTAGTAACAAGCTCAAGGCAGCATTGCTGGGGTTTCAGTCGTTTTTCTACTCGACTGTCATTGTGCAGTCATCATTCTGCGGCGTTTCAATATCATCGATTCCTTGGGAAGATGTTTGCGCCACGGAGAAAATTTCAAAAAAAAAATAATCTTATTATTAATCGTTTTAATTGTCTTCACTTACTTTTATTTAATTTTACTTATTATTGGAGTGCTTCTGAATATTTTACAATTTCAAAATAATTCCAGAATGTTCTTGTAGGTTAATTAATAGATTATTTTCAGATCTGGGTGCCATAAAATCAATATCATACATGGATGCAAAGCATTCAATTTGTTGAGAACACAAAATAAAATGGTCGTCAGTCCTACAAGGAATATTGACAGTTCTCTTTTTCTACAAACCTGCGTGAATATGATTCGAGTTCTGATGTAATCATATTTGATTATATAGAAGTATAGAAATGTTATTTTACTTTGCTCTAAACAGTAACCAATTCACCAAATTCCCTTTTCTCTCTCTTCCCTGCTCTCCCTTTGTCTTTCTTTTTCTCTCCCTCCTTTTATCTTTCTCTCCTTTTTCTCTCACTTTTTCTCATTGACCTTTCTCCCCCACTTTGTTTCTCCCTTTTCTCCGTATTTTCTAATCTCTCTGGCAGTTTTCTTCTCTTTCCTTTACCCCCTCTTTCCTCTTTCTTGTGTTTAAACCGGAGTACATGGCGTACCTTTGGCGTGTACATGAAAAATTATTTTTGCGGGCAGGGAACTGTCCCGAACTACACTGATGACACTTCTGTGTTTTTTCCTTTCTGTGAATATTATTTTCGATAGGTAAAACATGTTAATGAACGTTCTTTATTTACCATGCTTTCCATAAATGTTTCATTTATTCTGTGGGTGTGAAATTCTCAAAAGATATTTTTGTAAATGTTTTTGTAAATGTAAATGTTTTTGTAGATGTTTTTGTAAATGTGTATGGCAATTTGCAGAATGTGTATAATACATTAATTGTCTTGTTTGTCAACAGGTTTGACCACCAGGCCCAAACGACTTTTGCTGTTTGTGAATCCCTATGGAGGCAAGCAGAAAGGCATGAAAATTTATGAGAAGCACGTCAAACCATTGTTTGAAATTGCTGGAATTGATGCAAAAATAGTAGTTACTCAGAGACCAAATCATGCACGTGATGCACTTCTCACATTCTCCTTCGACAACATTGATGGTATTGCATGTATTGGAGGAGACGGAACATTTGCTGAAGTATTCAATGGCCTCATTCTTCGAACAGCAAAAGATTTAGGAATCGACCATAATGATCCTGAAGCAAGACTTCCCACACCAGAATTGAGAGTCGGTGTCATTCCTGGTGGAAGCACAGATACAATGGCTTACTGTTTCCATGGCACAACTGATGTTCCCACAGCCGTCCTTCACATCATTCTTGGTACGTATGAGACCCGTTACAGTTACGGTTTTTAGTTGTTGTTTTTTGTATTTTTTTTTTTCTTCAAAACACATGAAATTCACGGATTTCAAGGAACAAGAATACATCAGGAACATAATTAAGTTGAAATAATTATGATACTACATCTGTAGTATCATAATTATTGCAGTAATTTTTGCAGTGTATACTAATTTTTAACATTTTTTTAAAATTAACCATCAATTAATGCATTTGAACCAAAAGAATATTTTTATACGAGAGTTTCTGTTATTGATGGACCACATTTGTCACCCCCCCCCCCCCAGATAATGGAAGTCCACTTGTATTTTAATTTTACTTACCGGTTGCAAATGGTTTCCTATGGTGATCTAACTGATGGTTTTCAAGTGCTGGGGCCTATTATTATGCTACATGCTATTATGCAATTATGCTATATGTATCTTTATCAATTTTCAGGAGACAGCAGAGGACTTGACTTATGTAGTGTTCACAGTAACGCAACACTATTACGCTATTATTCGAGCGTGATCTCATATGGCTTCTTGGGTGATGTTTTGAGAGACAGTGAAAAATTTCGTTGGATGGGTCCAAAAAGATATGAATATTCTGGTAAATATTGACTTCGAGTGAATTTGATAAAGCTCTAGTGTGTCATTAAGAAGTAGATGGAATTTCTATTTTGAAATTGTGACCATTTTACTAACTGCATTGATTTATATTTTTATCATTCTAATTATATGTTAGATAACATTCTTTACTCTATCTTTTAAAGTTTATAAAACGCCAAATAATCTGTTCACAGGTTTCAAGAAATTTATGGCCAATAAGGGTTACGAAGGAGAAATAACATTATTAGCTGATAATAGTAGTGCAGCTGTTGGACCTAAATGCTGGAGTAACTGTGAAAGATGTGATATGCACAGAGAAATGAAAAAAACAAAAGATGCTCCACAAGAAGGGGGTAAGTGAATATGTATTTTTAGTCATGAGTATTAATGATAATTAATTTCATAGATACAGTAATCGGGTAAACAGCGTCGGTATGTCCGACCGTCACACATTTGGGGCAAGTAAGGTATGTCTCGGTGGCCATTTAACTTGTATCCTTCGAGATCATTATTATTTTTCTATTTTCAAAAATAGATAGTATGTAGTGGATAACGAATCGGAAGGAATTCTAAGCATGCGAAGAAATTGTTATTAAGCCTCCTTCCTGCTCCCTATTTGGGGGCAAACGAGAGGTCATTTAACGCGTCTTGGTCTGATAGTGAGGAATTGGTCGTCTTTTCGTATCCTTCTAATCTAATTTAAAAACTTCCATTTAAGAAATATAAAAAAATACTTTAAGACATGTTTAAAACGTCGGAGACCCTAAAAATAAGCTAATTAATGCTTTTTTTTTAATGGTGAGCAATACGTGGTATAACGGTCTGACCGTTCACCTTCCGCAACTGGTGTTGGGGGAAGGGGCAGTTCCTAGTCGATCGCTGTAAAATATGAGGTTGAGAAAGCAAGTTTGCAGCAGGTTTGTCGGAGTTCCCCGTCTCCCCCTCCACGACTCTCATTCATACGTTACTCCATCATCATTTATCATTTCGACATCATCTATATATCATTCATCTCATCCATTCCAGCGTGGGTACAAAAGCATTGAGCCATGAACGAGTTAATGTGGTATTGTGACTGATAATTCTGATACAAACCCAAAAATACTAAGACTAGTTATTCTAAAAATAGTATATCACAATATTAAAACATATATAAAATATATTTGTGAATTTTCTTAAGAATAAAGATTTAAAATTTTTAATAAGTCATTACATAAAGTCACAACCAATAAGACTACAAGAAGGTTTTGTAAATTTGAATACTGGCCCACTATTACAAAGTTAGTACATCTTGAAATTTACCCCAGTATCGGTGCTGGCATATCTCCCTGAAAAGGTTAGAGACAATCTATGAGAACATACATTCAAGAAATTCAAATGTTTTGTACAATTCATGCCAAAAATGTTAATCACTTTATAGAGAGGATTTCAAGTTGATCACTTTGTGATGAAACTGAGGACAAATGACAAAGTATTTAACCAATCATCATCTATTTTTTTAAATCATGAACTTTTTTTCATTATTTTCTTGTTGTTTCAGAATGGAAGACTTTTCGAGGCAAGTTCTTTATGGTCAATGGAGCCAATGTATCTTGTGCTTGCACACGAAGTCCCAATGGCATTTCACCTTTCAGTCATTTAGGAGATGGTTGTGTTGATATTATTCTTTTTAAACATACAAACATGCTCAACAACTTTCGACTTCTCCTCAGACTCACAAGTAAAGATAAAGCAGTGGTAGGTATTGTATTTGAAATACTTTACAGAATTGTATATATTAAACTATTTTTAAAACAATGTGTTATTTATATTACAAAATATGAAAATATGAATTTTCTTTCAGTTTGATCTGCCTTTTGTTGAAATTCATCGAGCAAGAGAGTTTACATTCCGGTCGCTTCCAGCTCCTGTGTCCCAAGGGGATTTCTCCACTCCTCGCCTTATTCCTGGAGTTAGCGTATGGAACTGTGATGGGGAAGTGCAATGGGAAACAAACATGCGAGTGAGGTCGGTATTGGTGAACAAATTATGCATTAAAAATATTTTAATTCTTGGCAATAACATCGCTACAGCTGATCAGTAAATTATTTTCTCTAACACGTGTAGTCAAAATCCATCTAGTGGATCCTTGATACCAAAACACAGGTTGACGCTATGGTGATGCTGTGGTGAATGTTAAACCATTCAGACAATTTTATCTAAAATTGACTTTCCCCGATTGATTTCTCCTTCCTAACTCGATCCCTTCTGATTTCAAATGGATGTTTTGATTTTGGGGGTGTTTTACATGACTTTATTTTTATTAAACTTTGTCCTCAGATACCGTAAAAACACTTAAAAGAATGGCGCGTATCTAATTTTTGTAAAAACTCAGATTTTTCAAAAATTGTATAATTTCTAAATTTTTTTCGGCTTCATCCTACAACTACAATATTGAAGATAGAACTTTTTTATTTAATAAAATCTGTTATTCAAAGACAGATATTGAAATTAGGTCCTGTAAAATTTTTCAAAACTGTGAATAATTTTCATGTAATATTGCATCAAATTTAGTCAATTTTTAAACAATTATTTTGTGAGAAATTACTTCAATTTTTTTCTTTAAACATACTCTTTGTATATATCAAAGAACGGTACAAAAAATGGTGCTAGCCCCATTCCATCTAACTGTCGATTTTCGAAAACTGCACAAAGTTAGCATTGCAAAGATAAAACATTGAAGATGCAGTTTTTCTTCAATGAAATCTGTTCTAAAACATCAGATCTTTAAAGAAGGTTATGTACATTTTTTGAAGGAAAAAAAAGAGAGTATAGTTTTTGCATAATTTCTGCCTGAAATTAATACAAATTATAAAAAAACATTTTCTCAAAAACTGCTCCACATTTTTTTGCATGGATAGAACAAGGAACGCTTAAAGGAATGACACAGGACTAATGTTTGTTGAACTCTCTGAATTTTTGAAAATTGCAAATGTTAAAAATGTGAGAAAGTGTGTGTTACTATAGCACCACTAGATTAATATTGTTTTACTCATGTACTTCACTTCTTTCTTATAGATATTAATGTTTTCTTATTCTTTTAAAGTAGAGTTGAATGCATCAACTTGATTCTTCATTTCACAAATTCATTAATTTCTGTTTTATGTAATTTTTGATCCCCCCTTCTAACTCCCAGTTTTCTTTCTTCCTTTCCTCTTTGCATTTAATATTTTCTTTGTTTGTGTACCAATGCCACTATCTAAGCACTGCTGAATTCATTTCAAATAATTTTAAGTTCATTTTGATGCTTGATCATTTTTATGTTTGTGATATTTGACAAATTCTATAATAAAAAATATTAATTATACCCTTTCTTTTAATTTGTGTAGAATGTAAGAAGGATTTGCAAAGATTTGAAGCATACCTCATTATTTTAAAAATGTAATAAATTGCTAATGAATAACATTATTTGAAAATTATGTTTCATTCTCAGAAAAAATGCCAGGTTCCTCATAATGAAAGGTATGCAAATCAATAAATGAATGATAAGTGCTACAAGTGATTTAAAAGTCCATTAGTCCTTTTCCAAACAAACATGCAAAAACTTTGGATAAAATCTTACCCTGACCTTTGTTTTTCATGTTATAATAAAAAATATAGTAATATTATTATTAAGGCATAGTAATTTCCAAACTGATGAAAACTATACTCTATGACAAAAGAACTAAGTACTCATAATGTGAATGTAAAATAATCACAAAGCCCTCATGATTATGAAGTCCTTTCTTTTACTTTTTTTAAAGATTATTGTTATCCTGTGTAAAACAATGAATAAGTGAATGATTTTAAAAAATAAATAACTTTTTTACAAATTATATAATTCTTTAAAATAAAAAATCTTTTTGAAATCCTGCTTTTGTAAAACTAAGGACTATGTGGTTTTATGGAAATATGTTTTAAGATCTTACATATTCCACCATTATCCCCTCTAGTCATAAAAATTACTATTTAAATAAATGAAAATTAATTTTTTTCAGGGTGCACTGTCAACTCTTGCAAGTATTTACAAGAGGATTCCCTGAGGCAGAACAAAGACAAGGATGCCGAATGTGTTGTTTCTGAATATAATTTTTTGAGAGAGGTTACTGACAATTTTTGTTCATGTATATCTAAGTGCCCAGCTGTATACAATAAGTTACTACATACAAAAGTGTTATATTACTGTGTAATCAAGATTTTGCAATATTTTCTAAAATACTGCTGATTCCTGCTGTAGTGTTGTGACGTTTTTAAGAATATGTGACATAAAAACACATTTTACAGCAAATTTACTACACATATTCTTATGCCACTGGTTCTCTTCGTGAGCAAAAGTGAAAGTTGCACTGCAACAATTTTGTTAATTGTGATTCTCAGAAATATTTGATAAGACTGAAATTGTATAAACATAAGAGATCCCCTTCTCAGGACATTCCTGAGAAATGTATGAATATTTTACGAGGTGCTATAATTACAGGACAGTGGAACAAAATTTGGTCTCATGCAGTTAATCCTGTACATATTTAAATAGAAGGTACATGAAGCAATAAGTAATATGTTGCTTCTCATGGTTGTGGAAATATCCTACAAAGCAGTTATTTTCAATGTTTTGCCCTCATTATTACATCAGGCTGGCAATAACTTGTTCACAGGAAATAATAATCATAATTCTGATAATTTCAAAAAATAAAATTACTTTGACACATACTAATGAAGAATCCAGGTTTTAAACGTCCACAGTCTGGCAATTTGATGTAAGAAATATCAATGGAAAATATAATTGATAGTTTTAGAAAATTATAATTGTAAAATTGAATACAAAATACATTGTTTAGTGAATTTTGTAGTTATTGATTTAAGTAGTCAGTATATATTATCAGGAGAAATGACATGAGTATATGTGGATGACTAATATCAGTTTGAATTTTTATTTTTGATTTAGTTACTACATTAAATCATTGACAAGTATACACCGTCATATGTTTAATGCTTTTCTAATGTAAGTTTTATGGAAGCAGTTTTATAGTACATTGAGGCTTCTTACATCATTAAAGGATTTTTCTAATTATAGTTCCCTCGTTAAGAAGATAATATTTTCACTCACAAATTAAGAGACAATTTGTATCACTGAAAAGAATCAAAAATTCACAAATGTAAGGTAAGTTTCCAAGTCCACAATATCACGTAGCAACAGAAGTTATGTAATGTCAAATATTAAAATACATAATTTCCTGACATGTCACATATTTATTGATTACACATACCATAAGAAATTGATAAGAGCAAAATATATAAAAAACACCTTCCGAATTGTACAAATCTGAAAATTCATTCATGATAAAAAAGAAATCATATATTTTTGCTGGAAATGCTAGAGTTTCATTTTCTTTGTGGCTCTCTTGCATTTAGTGATACTCAACAGCTGCTTTCTGCATGTGCATTATTGTTTATATCTTGAAACAGATATATTACAGGAAATTAATGTTTCACAGTGAAATGTGTCTCAAATATTCTTTGATGAAGATCACCCAACATTCATGGATTCCTCTTTACTTCTAAAACTATGTTCTTTCATACTTATGAAAGAATTTTATTTTATGTAATTCACTCAAATGTGCATTTCAAATTACAATTTTATCATTGCCTAGTACAATGATATTAATTTCAAAGAAATGCACGTATGAACTTTCAGAAAAATGAACTAAAACGTATTCTTGGAAGAAGCAAAGTCTCTTTGAAGTCAATAAGTCTAAGTATTGTTGTGAACTTTTGTCTCCTAATTTGTATCAATAAATCCTTTGAGAAGATAGTATAGCAATTAAATTTATATTTTGCTTTTCTACAATGGTATTATTCAATTACTATGCTTTTCAAGAAGAACTGAGACATCTTTTCTACAACGAGCATTTTGCTGCATTTTCTAAGTACAATTACAAGGTGAGATCCAACTTACAGAATGGATTCTTGTGAATCGACTTCACTTCACTTTTTCCCAGTGTCCCATGAAACAAAGAATTGATCATTTTCAATTTAATACAAGTACAAAATGTAGTAAAAGAAACAAAACTCTCAATATTTCTGGAGTTATGCATTTTTTTATTAGTTCTTGAAATCAACTTTTCCATCTAGATTCAATTTCAATCATCAGCACTTTGAAGTCATGTTAACATTCGAATAAAATCATGAATTTGTAGTTTTTCTTCAAAATAGTTGTAATATTTTTATTTCTTGTTTACGGCAAATAAAACTTACGTAGTATTTCCTTTTAAAAAGAAAAAATTACTATGTTCTGTGTATATTTTCCTTTCTCTTTTAAACATTTTTGAATTGTTATTGTTTCTGCAATATTGTTTTATTTAATTGACACCTTTAATTATTAAAGAATGAATGATGATAATATTGGTCATTTGTTGTTGTACATTTTTGAAGTGAAGACCTCAATATAGATACACATTTAATTTCAGACATTAATTGCATTCATTTTGTGTCTGCTCTATACACTCAAAACTATTATAGTGGAAATAAAATAGCGATTGCAGACAAAGCCATTTTGATCCCTTCTCCTGAGGCAATTCATAAATATGCTCTCTCAATCTATAAAATATTGTCAGAATTTCATTTTGGTAATTTTTGATACTGAAAACTTTGAAAAGAAATGGAAGGAAAAAATTTACATGTATTAAATTGAAAATTTATTGTACTTTCAGTTATTCTAAGTGTTTGAATAAATTGTTTTGCTTGCCTCATCACTGGGGATCATATTTATTGTAATAATTTTATATGGTGTGATAGTAGGGTCCTGCTCCTTAATAATGACAAGAAGATTCAGTACTAGTTATTATGAGAACTCGTAAAGACTAAAGAAAAGTAAAGAGTGTTAAAGAAAGTAAAAGGTCATTCAAAAAGGGCTGTCAACAAGAACTATGAATTTACAAACGATACAAACACATTAACTCTTAATAGTTCTTTCTATTAACAATTTCATACTTTCATATCATATACAAAATTGTTGAAAATTGTTATTTTCAGTATTTTGTTTTATAAAGATTGTCAAATAAGTATTATTCTCATGATTTTTAAAAATAAGATTCATGAAGAACTTGTGAGTAGGTGTCTAGTGAACTGCAATTTTATTGAATCATCTGTTCTAGAAACAGTTCTAGAAACTGTTCTAGAATCCATTCTAGAATCAGTTCTAGTATTTCATTCACTCATGCAAACTTTGAAGTTATTGTTCTTGGTAGATCACTTGTTGCCTTTGTGAAAAATGAGATTGGAAAAGAATCATTAAAGTTACAATTAATTATAACAATGTTTTTATTACTTTTTCATTCAATAAATTGCTTTGTGAAAATTTAAAATAAACTATAGCCTGATAAATGAGGGCTTGTAAAAAATATATCAGTGCCGTACCGGTATAAAGAAAATGCTGCTATGTAGTACTCCTTACTTTTTTGTTGGTGTTTGTTATTCTAAACTGTTACTTATACTTAAATCACTCCTATTGAAGGCAATTTTAGTATGTAATATATATTAATGTGTGTTATATATGTATAAAGTGTATTATAAGGTTTAGTGGTGGAAAGAAGACATAATGCTTTCTGAAAATACTCTTCTATCAACAGCTCTCCTGTAAAAGTTATCATCTTGGATCATTATATCAACATAGTTTGTCAAAAAGTTTGATGTGAGCATATCAAAGTGAAGGTTACACCAGACTTTTCTCTCTACAAGTAACTGAAAATAACTAAGGGTTTGTTGAAAATGTCACCATTATAGACTTTAAGGGTGTTGGAATGAAGCACTTTTTGTCTTCACAGTCTTAGGTGCTTTCATATTAGAAATGAACAATAAAGACTTATGGAGTCAGTCTGTCAATTTCCCAGTTTCAATAACTGGGAAAAATTGTGATAATGAAGGTTGTTACTTATTGCTTAATATGCCTTACTGTTAGGATTCTGAATAAGTTTTTATTGTATTTAGTTTCTTTTAACCCTTCTCTGAACAACCTGTGACTGTTGGAGACTGTGAGCTTTCTTCACTGTCATGTAAGATAAACTAAAAGGTTTTTGTCTACTCCTTTGTGACTTTTTCAAAGAGTGTGGATGCAACATTTCACATTAGTTTGGTCAATAAACAATGAAAATATTCATTTCAGAGGGAATGTTTCAGGCATGTGGTTTTGTAAAAGTGCTAAATGTTCTTCTGGCAATAAACAATGACTGGAGTTCTTGAATTCAGCACAATCAAAATAATGCTTTACATTTGTTTATAGGTCATGGAAGATTGAACATCTGGTTTTGTCAAGTGTACTTGAGTACACAGTTACACAATTTATTTGATCTCTATCATTTCAGCCAAAAGAAAAAAAAATGACAAATTGAAAAAAGCTTTCTGAGGAGCAAATGTTATGAATTTTAGAAGATAGAGAAGCAGAAAATAAATTTAAAATTATTAGATCATTAGTTTCACAAATGTGAAGGAATAGAACATTTGTATGTACATATGGTAGCACAGTATCTGGCAGATACATTTGCCCAGATTTGTTACAAAAGTAGTTTGTTCAGATAAGGGTTAAAACATATATTTGAGGTTCCAAACGTTTCTGTACAATGGGGATTTTTATTTATATTATTGATTACTTAATGATATTTTGTGGTATATTATTGAATTTTAGAAATGCAATTTTGAGATCTTCAGTGTTCATAAGATCATGTGAACATCTAATTATTCTTTGTACATTACAATGCAAATATCAAAGTAGATAAGATGGGTTACAGTATTCCAAATTCAAATTATTTGTTTTATTATATGCTGTTTTAATCATGTCCTTGTTTGTTTTAAAATGGCAAGCAATTTCTCTGTTTTCATATTTTAATTTCCCTAAAAATATCAGTGACATTATATGATTTTTATATGGGCTGATGATCTTGAAGTTGCAAGAAATCTTTCACTCACATAAGAATTTTGAAGAATTTATTGTGTAAGTAAAACTGATAGAATGATAGTTGTGTGTGTGTATGTGAAGTTCACTCAAAAAGCAAAATGCTATATTACAGGAAAAATACATAGGCCTACTTTGTTGCAACATGAAAGTTTGTTGTTTGGTCTTTCAAATATAAGTTTTTTGTCCAGTCCTTACAGTATTTTGTCATGCAAAATGGACAATAAGGAAAGACATGCATCAAGAACATCAGAATAGAGTATTCCAGAAAAGATTTTATAAGAAGAAATATGACAAAACAATAAAATTCTTCTTTGTTATTGTATCAAAATTTCAACTGGCCAAAATTATATAGTATCATTTTCAATAATGTTACCAAAAATTCTAGTAATAACTATTCTTGTTTTCATAAATAATTCTTTAAAGTTCACATATTTTTATCTTAGTTATATTGAACAAAATCTTGCAAGGAAACAATGCCTCTGCATTTACTACTGACATAATTTGATATAATATTTCTTCTGAGAGAATACTGTTAATGAAATTTTGTTTCTTTGTGAAAATTTTTTAGCTCAATTTTTTCACTGTAAACATAACCATTTGTCTGTCCTAACTCAGGAAATGTGAAGTATAAATTGTGAGTGGAAAAAAAAATTATTTGGGAATGATAATAATGTATTTTCATTGTTCAAAAATAAAAAGTTATTAATATTTCAAAAGAAAATAAATATGTATTGACCAAATTGCATATTTATTACAAAATGCTTTTCTAAACATTCTTTACACACACTATTTTACCAAACCAATTTTCTCACATGAATATACATTAATTATTTTAAAATACATATAATAAACAAGTGATATCATATCAATAATCCTTCTGTTTAATTGTTTTCAAAGCAAGAATTTGGGAACTACATTACCTTCAACTGCTTTATTCTGAAATATTAATTTAATTAATTAATTAGCCAAAGATATTTTCTTCATTTTTCAATATTTTCTCAAAATTAAGAGTTCAAATGCTCTTAAAAAAATTAATTCAGAATATGAGTATGAGTTTTCGAAATACACTTTTATCTGAAATCATTCCTTGTTACACAAAGTATTTACCAAAAATATATATTATATGGTCTCTATTTCTGGAACTAAAGTATTAAGTGGTTGTGATGCTGTCATTGTATTTTCTTGATGTATGTCTTCCTTCATGTTATCATATTTCAACATTTTGATGGTGAGTGGAAATCAACTTCTAAGGGTATGTATACATTTAGGTGAGAAAGTTTGTGTCTCAATTCTGTATGTTTCAAGTATGGTATTTCTGAACAGTCATGATAGTTCATTCCATTATGCAGTAAGTTTCGTTAAAATAGAGTACTCACTAAGAGGCAGTAATTATAGAAGAAATGTTTTATTAATTTTCCTCAGACTGTCCAGAAATATTTTCATATCATTGTACATTTGTTAAAACTTGTAATTTGGCTTATCTACTGCCTGCTTTTTTCCCCTCAGTAGTGGATGAACCTCACAAACTGTCATTATTTCTTGATTTACTTTCATCCCTTTTAAGTAATTTATGCACAATTTATGAGTATAACCATTTCTATTTAAGAATATTTTGAAGAAATGTTTGCCATACTTAGTATTCATTATGAACATTCCTAATTTCCGTGGAAGAACATTCCATTTCAATTATTTCCTTTAAAAGTAACTATCTCATTGTAATTTTTTTTTTAACCTCTAAGAGAAGAATTTCCATTTGTAAACACAATTAGCTTGATTTGTGAATGAATGTGTGAATTTATCCTCAGTTAAGTCACTACTTGGCATACATTTTGATCTCATCATGACTTGTATTCAGGAAGACTAATATTCAAATTTTTAAAAGTTAAAGAAAAATATTTCTTTTATTTGTTCAATAATCATCATTATATTTATCATCACTGTATCTCATAGTACCACAATCTTTAGCTTGATTTTCACTCAAATTTTTGATATTTCAGAATCATAAAATTCTGTGTTGTTCTATTTACCTTATTGCAAAATTACTTATTATTGATAACAAAAAGATCATTTGAAGATATTGTGATAATTGACACAAGAATTTTCTTTAGTGCAAAATAAATAAAAACACAAAAATAAATTTACTAACTTCCCACTCTAACATAATCTGAGAAAAGAGTGGTAGTTCATGTATTTATTTATCAAACTGTCTTCCATAATTTCTTATTATCACCAAGTATGTGACCTACTTGTTTTTTTGAATTTGAACATGGCACACATATGCTTAAATGCAGAAAATTTGAAAGGGTATTTACCAAATTATTCAATTTCTATTAAAACACGGATATGGAAAACATGAATACACAGATACCAAAATATAAATTTTTTAATAATGGCATCTTTACATTTATAAAATTTATGTATTCATAATTGTGAATAAATCCTATGTTCCAAAGAAATAGAGACTACAAAATGAGTGCCATGCTTTTATGTGCCTTGTGTACTTGTTACAAGCGTATGAATGTAAGAAATGACAAAAGTATCTCAATTAAGATGATTATGGAAAATAAATTTAATAGGAGGGTGAAGTTATGGTAATTAGTTTCAACACATTTTTAACAGCATAAATTCTACAAATTTGTGATTCAAAACACTCAATAAAAAACATTGCATTGGATGAATTTTTCTGTAATATTAATACAATGATTTTGGGTTTTTGAAACTACCCTGTTCTTTTTCTAATAGGTACTTCCAAAATGAAACTCTAAATATTCTGAAGATAAATATGAGCAATACTGAGTCATAATTTCTGAAACTTGAAAATGATATATTATCTTGAGTAGTTAGCAAAAGTTGTTTGTATAGAACTGCACTACTACAAAAAAGGCATTTTACAGTGCACCTGATTGCAAGCTGTTAGTTGCCTATTGTATTGCACTTGCATGAATGCATTAGTCCATAGACAGCACCCAATGTCATAAGTGAGATTTGATTGTACTTAATTTTCTAGAGCTGAATAATTCATGTAAAAGATTATTCCAAGAGAAGTATGCAATAGTAGCTGTATGGTACTGTTGGAAAACAAATGAAGACAACTGTTATGTATATTTTTCTGTTAACATACAAAAATGTGATGAGTAATTATTATATTTATTTGCATTTTAACTGTCAATATTAGCAACTCTTCTTTTCAATGTATAAACTACTTATGTGTATGTGGAAGGGGCACATTTGTTGCATGCCAGTATTAGATTCAAATTAGATCTTAGCCTAAAAAAAAATTCTTGTTTCATTTTGTGAGATTCTGCTTCTTTATGGTGACAATAGTATATTTTTTGCATTTGATGATTGTGAGGAATTTAGAACTAAACATATACAGCATGTTATGTAATTTCATCTGGAATCGTGTAAACACAATTTATTCTGTGAATGTTTTAGGAGAATTATTGAATGCCCCTTTTCCCTAGAAAATAATTCCAGAAAGAATGGCCTATTATCAAAATTGGTGAAGGCCACTTGTTGTAGGAAGGTTGAATACAGTGTTATTGTCTGAGAAAAATTATCAATAAACAAAAACAATTGTTAATTTGTTAAATTTTATTCTAATAACCCCTGAGTGCAATTTGAAAGAAATAGAACATTCCTCATCAAAATAGTTGGACCTACAGGTAAAGCTAGGTATATATTGCATGCTCAAAATTATTACATTCCTCCAAATGCCTGCCCTCATCCACCATTTCATTCAGACTTAAAAATAGGTAATTTCACTAACATATATAGAAAAAACAAATTACAAGGGAACATAATATCTTTGACTGTGCAACATCGAGAGGTATGGGTTCCCCCTCATTATTGATTTTCTCAACCCCCTTTTTTTTATAATTAAGGCAGCTTTATACATTTGAAAACTTTTTCTCTATATATTTTTTATTCTTGTTAATAAGTGAAAAGAAAATGAAGTGATAAAATAAAGAAATATTAAAATCAAGATATTTATTTAATTCATCAATTTCTTTAAAATAAAACTTGGAATATAAAAAAATTGATATTTTTTCTCACCTATCAGGGTAGTCGGGGGACACTTACGGCCTATATAACAGTTAGATACAGAATGTCCCATAATAATACCGACAAAAAGACTTTTTTTTTTAATTTATGGAAGTTTGTTGAAATCTGTTTCCAATGGAAAATTTCCGTTTCCGAGGAAACTAGGCATTTTGCTGCTTCCGGGCGCATAATTCCAATACTCTGTACAACCCAACATTCAGAAGTATTAGCAAAGACGAATGTCTCTACTAGTAGGAAATACTAACATCTTTCATCTATGATAGTAAAGAGGGGTGAGATAGGGTAGTAGTGGGTGAGTAGAGAGGGCAGCGATAGGGCTCGAGGCGGTGAACCCGCGAGACTAAACAGGAAACTTGGCGCCGCCGCTGAGCAGGATTTAGCGCTAGGGATGTGACGTCGAAGCAGTGACATTGTGCCAGCTGTAGCTATAACAATTTCCTGCGTCACCGAGATTAAATCGTGAAGTCAAAGCAATTGAAGGATGATAATTTTTGAGTTTTTTTTCACATTGTTATGATTTAAGGATGCTACCAAAAATATTTTCCACAGAGAACGTCTTCATCAACGATAAAAAATTAAAAACCGTCCGGCTGTAAAACTTGGTGCTATTGGAAAAACATCTCATTTCTTCAGCACCCAAAGGTTCTTACAATTCGGTATTTTTCGCCGCGTGCAATTCTGTTTCGCAGTTTCAGTGACGAGGGTCGTCACGCACCAGATATATACACCGTTGGTGATTAGGGAAAAACCTAGTTGTACTTGAAATAATATGAGGAGCATTCAAAAAGAAACAAGCGGGAGGCCTAGGAACAAAACCAGATCAGAAGTACCTGGTGGCCCTGACTGTTGAGGCACTTCTGCGACACAAGGCGGTGAATGACTGTGTCGTAAAATTCCCGGGACTACGTTGTGAATCAGTTCCGCACGTACTGCTTGACGTCGTCGTCGTCCAAGGTGAATCGTTTGTGTAGTGGTCAGGGATGCAACAAAAAGAAAAAAAAATGTTAAGTCCAAAATAAACACCCTTTATTTCAGCTGCCCTCCGCAGTTCTAAAATCATAAACCAAAATTACAATGACAAAAAACATATGTCGGGAGATTTACCAAGGCGTAGCCAAGTCACAGAAATACCGTATAGATTTCAACAAAGAAAGCGCCAGGTCGTTCGTTACAAACTCAAATCACTCAGCTATTGCTCACGAAAACAAAAGACCCCGCGCTTTTTTTTCTTCCTTTCTTTTTTTTTTTTCTCTTGAGTTGTGGGTTGGGTTTCCACACAGCGTGAATTCGGATAGAGATGGTATTTGTACGAGGTTTATATAAAAGTTTGAGGAGAGGTATGCGATGTGATGGGCCAATTGCTCTACGTTAAATTCTTTATGTAGTTGATTGTTTGTAACATACCGCGGTGCATTTATTACTGTTCTTAAATATTGATTGTCCTTAGATATTGATATTGATTTTGGATGATTTGCATTTTATGAATATTGGCTTTGGATGCGTTTAACCATACAGGATGGGCGTATTATTATTATTATTATTATTATTATTATTATTATTATTATTATTATTATTATTATTATTATTATTATTATTATTACTTCTACTATTATTATTAATATTATTAGAGCAGTGTTGTATGGCAGATGGCTATTTCTGTTTATAAGAGGTTTGAGTTAGTGTAATTTATTGTTGGCTTGGCTAATTTAGATGTCAATATGTTTCCAGTTGAGGCGTGTGTCAATGTTTAATCCAAGATAGCTTATTGGTTTATTTTGAGGGTACCAGCTTATTTGAGGATTAAGGGGGGAGGGGGCGTGTACGGTCTGAGAGTGAAGATTTTTGCTGCAGTTTTAGTTGGAATTGTTGAATTTTAGATTCACAAGCCCAGCTTTCTATTTGGTGTAGGTACAATTGAATTTTGATTTTTATGTCTGTTAATGTAGTTCCGGATGAGAATATGGCTGTATCGTCAGCAAACTGCGCAATATGAACTCCATTTTGTTTGGGGATGGCATTTTATTGGGGACTATATATAGATTGAAAGGAAAGGGCGGAAGGGGGGAACCTTGGGGTAAACCAGTCTTTATTATTTTGGGATTGGATTGATGATGGTTTACTGTGACTGAAAATGTCTGAAATGACGATTACACGTGTTCCGCGATTCTCAGGAGTTGGTGCTGCATGGAGATTTGTTTCATGAAACCGAATTGTTCTTTAGGTATTACTTTGGTGCTTATTAGATGTTCGCTTAACCGTTTTAATATTATTTTTTCAAATATTTTTGATAGGGTGGGCGATAAACGTGTTGGTCTATAACTATTTGTCATTGCTGTGTTCTCGCTAGGTTCTGGTACTGGAACCTTTTGCTCCATTGCGTGTTTCCATGAATGCGGAAAGTGGCTTATTTTCAGACAGGAATTATATGTTTGGTAGGAATGCTATTGCCGTTGGGGGTAATTTTTATATTATTAAATTGTTTATGTTATCATGCCCGGGAGATTTTTTGTTTGGCAAATTTTTTATTGTACTTTTGATTTCACTTGGTGACGTGTATTCTTTGATGGAGTTCGTAATGAGGTTGTGCTATAGATTTAATTATTGTAGTGAGTTCTGAGTGGTTTTGTGTTGTGTTTATTGTGAATGTGGATTCGAAGAATGGAGCTTTGGCTTTTGGGCTTTTTTAATTGCTGTATAGGCTTCACCAGATGACGTGTTGAGAGGTGGTATTATTGTTTTTTGTTTTAGTATTTGTTGTGTGAAATGCCATATCGAATTATTTTGGATGTAACTATTCGATAGATTGGATATTACTTACGTATTGGCGATCATTAATTTTTTTATCCAAAAAATGAGGAAAGGATATAAAATATAAAAAATACGATCGTCAGGGGATGACAACCCTAAAAAGCTCCCTGATCCCTTGGCATAGAATTGGAAGATGCCCGTATGGGTGAGCTGCGAGCACGTTCGTCCGAATTGAAGGAAGACAGTAAATCTAGTCGTCAAACACGGTGTTGGATTCCGAAAATGCAGTGTGTCTAAACGACTAAAACAAATAGGAAAAAACAAAAAAACAACAACTAAAGGAAGACAGTAAATCTAGTCGTCAAACACGGTGTTGGATTCCGAAAATGCAGTGTGTCTAAACGACTAAAACAAATAGGAAAAAACAAAAAAACAACAACTAAATTCGATTTCTTCATGGAAAGTGCCAACCAGTGGCAACAATCGAAACTAACATAAATTGTCACCTAGAGGTGTGGTATTTCACACCATTATTTTTAATTACCACACCCACAAAAGGTTTAGGACACTACACCCCATGAGGTAAGTCAGATAAAAAGCTAGTGGTGCTAAAACAGCACGTACTTTCTCGCCCGTACTTTCTCGCCCGTACTTTCTCGCCCGTACTTTCACGTAAAAATTTACAAAAAAGGAACTCAAATTTTCGAAAAAATGTACTTGACCTTATTTCAAAATTTATTTTTAAGGAACCGATTTCATTAAGGGAAAAAGCTCTATCTTAAATGTTTTAGTTGTAGGAAGAATAAAAAAATTGAACTGTTGCAATTTGCGAAAAATCAGGGTTTCAACGAACATGAGACCTCTTAAACGTCCTTTACACTATCCGACAAAAACAAATATTCAAAAACGTTGGAGCCATATTTTTGAAAATTTGGAATATGTCCCAAGGGCTTCATGTAAAGTACCCCGAAAAATAAAATATCGGTTTCGAATTCAAGGGGTCGCGACATCAGCCAAATCGATTGGGGAATATCAATTTTGGAGAAATAGGCTTAACGGCTTAGCTGTTAGCGTTGTTCACGGACGGACGGACAGACGGACGGACAGACGGACGGACAGACGGACGGACAGACGGACGGACAGACGGACGGACAGACGGACGGACAGACGGACGGACAGACGGACGGACAGACGGACGGACAGACGGACGGACAGACGGACCGACAGACGGACGGACAGACGGACGGACAGACGGACGGACAGACGGACGGACAGACGGACGGACAGACGGATGAACAGACGGACGGACAGACGGACGGACGGACAGACGGACGGACAGACGGACGGACAGACGGACGGACAGACGGATGAACAGACGGACGGACAGACGGACGGACAGGCGGATAGACGGACAGACGGACAGACGGACAGACGGATGACGGACAGATTTGGACAGACGGACAGACGGACAGACGGACAGAGATTTGATGAATTTTTATTGCTGACAGGTGACGGAGACGGACGGACAGACGGACGGACAGACGGACGGACAGACGGACGGACAGACGGACGGACAGACGGACGGACAGGCGGACAGACAGGCGGACAGACAGGCGGACAGACAGACGTTTTGCCATCATTCGATTTTTCGGTAAAAAGGACTCACAAAACATGAATTCTGGCTTTACCGCGGGTTAAAGGACTTCCCCCCTAAATTTAACAACTGGATTTACCCAATTTTTTGTTACCAGGTCCCTGTAATAAGGGTTTCTGCCACAAATTCGCCGCTTTTCGCGTAGCATTACATAACTTTCTCTCTACTGCGTAAACGGTAGCGAGAAAGTAAAAATGTAGACTTCAGAAATGTCAGGGCAGAGAAGCCTTAAATCCATATGTAATACTTATAGTTCTTCTAAATGTCTTTTATGTAGGCTCAACTAAACACGATTGTTTTGTTTACATTTGAAAGTAAAAATAATATATGAGAACTATTGGGAAGGCACGGAAAAACCGAAACTTTTCCTTCTCTTAATGCTTAATTTGGTAATTGTAATGAATACTAAACGTGCTGAAAATGACAACTCCGCACTTTACCAGCAAGTTGGCTGCTAAAATTGCCATTCCGAAAAAAATTACGAATTTCCTCAAAGTCACTGAACAACTACGTAGTATATTTTAAAAATTTGTTCGTGTCATCATTTAAATATTTAAAATTAAAGTATAAACGACTGCAGGGTAAGGGATAAAAAAATTGCATTGAGAGAGCAGTTTCTGGCTTTAGTACTATTTGAGGTGTAGAACAGGCCCCAAAACTATTTGAACTTTTGCAATTTCCTAAATTTCAAAGTTTTACTGAAAACAGGGATTATAGTTCCGTAATTATAAATGCATCTTCCTTTATTGAAGTAAAAATATTCAAGAAAAAACTGTTTGCATTTTTCAGAAAACTATGAAAATAACTCACGGACTTCAAGTAAAGTATCCCCAAAATTAAAATATCTGCACGATCCTGGGACGGCACAACTATATTTTAACACTCATGTGTTCACCGCGTTTGAGCTCATGAACTTCGAATTTAACCGAGTTATGCATGATACCTATGATTTATATGATGTGTATTCTTTCATCCGCCTGACATATATCCATCCATATAAACATCTCAAATATGGAGTTCGAAGCTGTGTGTCTCCGCCACATGCCACCTCGCCTCCTACACTTCGCATCTGCACGAGTCTTAACCATCTTTAAACATCAATAATAGGCCTTAATCCTGACGCGTTGTCAAATTTACAGCGCAAAGAATCTTAAACTCGAATTTTACGACAAAAAGTTGAAGTCTTATTGCTGAGGTATTCCAATAATTTTCTTCCCTATACTATAGTATAGCATTATACTAACAACATATTACAGAAGGGACACATTTGTAGGTTTCTTCAGATGTCTCAAATTAAATATTTCAAACTTTTAGGGTATACAGAAGAGTCGAAAGTGATAACTTTCTGTTAATGTATCTGTGATGAGAAATTTCATATAACGGAGTTATATTCATCTATACAAGTGTCATTTGCCCCTGATATTTAGGCAATTCCATTTGCACAGATGTCTGGCAGGACCATGAAATCTCCTTGACTGAAAAGAACGTGACATGCCGAACATCAGTGCATACGGGGTTGCCTAAAATTCAGGGGTAAATGTCACATTATAAATGCATATAACACCGTTACATAAAATTTCCCACTACATGTTTATGGACAGAAAGTGATCATTTTCCCCTCTACATGCCCTAGAAGTTTATAATATTTATTCTGAACGTATTTATTTTTTACGTCTATGTAGGAGTGTATCATAAATACACTGAGGTGGGAAAAGTAATGGGATACCTCCTAATATCGTGTCGAACCTTCTTTTGCCCGGTGAAGTGCAGCAACTCGAATTGGCACGGACTTAAAAAGTTGTTGGAAGTCTCCAGAAGAAATATTGAACCATGTTGCTTCAATAGCAGTCCACAATTGCGAAAGTGTTGCCAGTGCAGGATTTTGTGCACGAACAGACCTCTCGATTACATGTTTGATGGATTCATGTCAAGCGATCTGGGTGACCAAATCATTTGTTCGAACTGTCCAGAATTTTCTTCAAACCAATCGCGAACGGTAGTGGCCCGGTAACATTGGCGCATTGTTATTCGAACCCTACCATCGATAGATGGCAGCTGGCAAAAGGAATGGGTCACGACCGAAAAGCTAGACCCAGCCAAAGAAATGAGGAAACTAGAACGAAAAAGTCTATTCCATTCTGTAGCACTACTAGTTTTTAATGAAAAATAGTCAATTTTCAACTTCTCAAGAATGCTGGTTGTAACAGCATAAACGTACACTTCTGCAAATATACATTTTCGTTTCAAGAAAATGCAAATAACAATAGTGTTGATATTATTGTAAGGCTATCTGTGGTTATTACCTTCACAAAAGAATGTGCATGTTTCGCGGATTCCTCTATTTACACAAGTGACTCCGTACATCTTATAAAGAAGGCTGCTCTGTGAAAAATAGTGATGTTTTGTGAATGTGCGATTTGACGTGGAATGACTCATATGTGTTCAAAATTATTTTCAAGATCTATTGTGATTCTTTTTCGTGTTTAATAAAGTATTGTAACGTAGAAACTGAAAGTAAAATCGTAATAACATTTGAGTATTATTCTGAATTTTATCTAATGGAAATATGACGGTATAAAATGTTTTGAGCGTTTTTAAATTTTTTATTTCGAAATAATGCAGCTAGGCCAAAATTCTTTTTGGTACGATCGATCCCCAATGTATTTTCGATCATAGAATCATTGCTAACACTCGATCTATTTTTTTTATTCGGTAAGAAATAATACAGGACAGGAAAATTTGATCGTTGCCCCGCAAATTTTGGGAAGTAAGCGAGCCCAATATTATTTTAGAATAGAATGGTAATCACTAAGAAGTGCTATAGGTAATGATTTATTATGCTATCGTGTTGCCTTATACTAGATGCTTAATGAGTAAAAAAGTGATTTCCAATCTCTTCCGTGTAGATTCCAGTTATTAAAAGGTAATTTTTGTGTATGAAAAAAATAGTTTTACCATCTTTTATTTACGATAATATTAATGTATCATTATGATCTCTAAATAAGTGCGTTTATTACATGCTAAACCATAAATTCATTTGATTGTAACTTGTAAAATCTGAATTGCATGGTAAAATATCAATGTATGGCTTTATTTATTAAGAATTTTCTAATTGATACAATCACGTGCTAACCCATTTATGCCTAGTGTTGCGTTTTCGCAACAATGTGCAGCAATGCATACTTTTAATATTCAAGAATTTCTGAGTAAGGCAACAATGCATACTAAGTTATGTAGTGAAAGATTCAGAAAACAACTTGATACAGTGTATTGGTCGTTATTCGTGTAATCGTTGCTTTGGTGTTAATTGCATTATTCATGATTTTGAAGACGGAGACTCTGCTAAAGTAAAAAAAGGTAATATTTTTTAATGTAATCAAATATATTTTATTTTCTCAGTAATTAAGTTGTATTATTGTCTATTTTACCACGTGGATATTATTAGTTGCGCACATCAACAATTATACGGAAATTATTTGTCTTGCAATATGAATGTTGCGAAAACGCAACACTGAGCATATATGACACTTATCCACAGCAACTTTTTTTCTTCAGGAAACTACTGCTGATGAAATTTTGACTATGCTAGAAGAGCAATTGGAGTTATATGAAAATGCTGATTGCTTTGGCGTATATTTTGCCCCTCCTGACGTTAGAGAAGAAACAGACGAGGACACTGCTAATGAAGATCTTGGTGGGACGTACAACAATTTGGTAGGTAAACAGCCACCTGAAGAAGGTAAACTGATGATAATAAATGATAGTGGAGATATAGAAATATCTTAGAGTTGTCATGTCAGCGGCACATCAGCTTGTGCCCAAAATGAAAATGAAGGGGAAAAAACAACAAATTAATGACTATGATTGTAGAAAATGGAAGAAATAAGATCTTTCAAATAAAAACGAAATGAGGAGCAAAGTAAACGAAAATGAGTCAACGATGTGCAGACCAATGATTACTGATTACCCTCAAACTCAATTGGAGCTCTTAATTTTATTTTTTTCAGATGATTTATTAGAATTTATAGTACGGCAGAGTGTAATATGTGCTGTTCAAAAAAGTAAATCAAGTTTTCAACATTCTATAGAAGAGATACGAGTGTTTATTGGTATTTTGATTGTGAGTGGATATATACCAATGCCACGTTGAAGATTGTACTGGGAAGGATACCCGGACATCAGGAATGAAGCTGTTATCAATACCATACGTAGTTCAGGCTCGAGAAAATTATTCCTATTCTTTATCTAAATGCCAACATGGCTCTGGACACTTATGACAAAATATTTAAAGTCAGGCATTATTTAATGTGATTCATTTTTGTCGTCGAAAGAGAGTGGCTTGTTCCGACGAAGCATTGGTACCCTACCAACGGACGAAATGGTCTGAAACAATACATCCGGGGCAAACCAATTCGTTTTGGATATAAAATTTGGTGTTTACGTTTGAGATTAGGTTATCTAGTGAACTTTGACGTGTATCAGAGATCCAAAGGCCAAGTTAACTCTTATAATGAAGAATTTGGTCTGGGAGGCAGAAGTAAGATAGGGAGTTGCAATATTAAAATTTACTGAAAGTCTTCCAAAAGATGAACATGGACATATTTATGAACACAATATGTTTGCTGACAATTACTTATTGGATTGAAGGTCGTTGGTCAGTTTTCAAAACAGGGCATTGGCATCACTAGCACTCTAAGAATCAATAAATGACTTATGAAAGAGATAAGATCTTTGAAGAAAGAAATGCGAGGATCCTATGATTTTTATGTGATAGAAAGCAATTACTAGATTGTAGATGGCATTATAATTCGGTTGTGACATTGGTGTCAAATTGTGAAGGAGTTGCACCACTTGGCATATCTACTAAATGTTCTGCCAGAGAAAAGAAAAAAATTCTATCAGTCAACCACGTCTTATTCATTCTTTCAACAGAAATATGGGAGAAACTGATCTAATGAATCAAACCATTAGCACATAAAGAACCAGTATTCACTCCAAAGAGTGGTGGTGGTCTTTATTTGTTTGGGGAATCGACGCTTTTGATCAGGAGGAATGGTATTTGTATAGAAAGATATCTGAATTTACAGGAACTGTAAATATGGATCTTCTAGAATTTCAACGTCATGTTTCCCTTAGCCTACTTCCAATACATGGAACACCGAGAAGCAGACATGGGCCAGTTGCAACATCTACATCAAGTAGTGTTTCTCAGGAAGTTAGATTTGACAACACTAGTCAGTTTCCATCTCTTCAGAACAAACGCACAAGATGTGGATATTGTAAATCAAAAACTAACAATATTTGTACAAAATGTAATATTGCCCTTCATAACAAATGTTTCAAGATTTTCCACATGGAAAGAAAATAAATGTTTGCTGTTTTCATTTTTGAATTACAAAGTTCAATTTATGTTTATTAATGTTAAATCAAGTTTCGAACTATTTAATAATAAAATGTTCATTTCTTGTTTCTTACGTCACCATAAAGATGTTACGATATGCAACGTGTTTATTTACAGCCGCAGTCCCTTTATCAAATAAATAAAAAAGTGGTGGTATCTACCCAGTGTTCCGTTTTCGAAACATTAAATTTGTAACCCTTAGAAATATTTGTGCCTTGTATATTGTTATCCTTCACGTTTATAATCATAATAGTATCATGTTTTGTAAATATAAAATGCACAAAAAATTGTTTGGGATTCAATATTGAGTTTTAAAAAACTCATTGGCCCAAAATAGCTTTCTTTGGCTGTTTTTTAAATTCTTTTATTTTTCAGTAAGTGGGGATGCTAGCGCGCGTTTTCAAAATTTTAATTAGAAGGTTTTTTGACATAAGGGTTACAAATTGTTTTTGTAATCTCTAATTAGCACAAAGTTATGGCGCAAGGTTTTTTAGTTTTTAATAAATGGAGGTGCTAGATTTACCACTTCAGCATCACTATTTTTCAAATCTTAATTTCGGGGAGTTGCGTGGTGGCAAAAACATTGTTTTTGTTTTCTCTATTTTGTCAAAAATTATGGCGTCAGAATTTTTGAATTTTGAGGATTTGGGATGTTTTAATTTTTTGTTCTTGAAGATATGAGAGAGTTTCGAAATTTTTAAAAGTGTCTCAAAGTGACCCAAAATTCATTTGTTTCGACGGTATAAAGTTTTGAATTTTGAGTGAGTTGGGGTTAGATAGAAAAGATTTTGACAGAAATGGTCGAAATCTTTACTCTTCACCCAGATCATGGTCAAGGTTCCCTAAGGATAGACTGAGACCACCGTAACTTGATTTTTACACCCTTCCTAGCACTACCTTAACTTTCAACTTTACATCTGAGACCAAACCTTGAAGTCTGAACAGACCTTCGAAACTTTGACAATGTTCACGAGTAGGAATGAATACTCCTTGCTATGGATGGCCATATCCAAAATGTTATATTATAAAATGTACTGTTTTCAAACTTCTCGAGAGACAGAAATGTCGAACGAGAAGAAATAAATTAAAATAAATAAATGTTGTATCTTGCTGCACTTCTGTTGTAATGTTATGATTGCGAATCTTGTACTTCAGTGTTTATTGTAAATATTATTTGTAGTGATACGAGTTTGAGATGGTGTTAGGTGTTGTTAATATTGTCATATTTTGGAGCTTTCTATTTTCTCTTCTTAAGAAGAGAAAGTTATGTAATGCTGCGGGAAAATTCTTAGGACTTTCGTCAGAAAAAACTCTTATTGCCGGGTCCTGAAAAAGAAAAAGTGGATAAATCCAGTGGCTACATTTAGAAAACATACAACATGGTACATGTTTTTTACAGACTTACGAGTAAGGTTTCTTGTAACAGAGAAATTAATGATTACAATTATTTCAATTAATATCATAATTGAACTAAAGCTACATACAATAAGTAACATCAAAATTCCAAATCTAACCAATTCATGTTTAAAACTTGTGAGGATGATAAATCAAGAGACGTAACAAGAGCGTGAAACCACCTCTTAAAAGTGGGAGAAAACAGCACAGATATGAAACCTAGGGGACATCAAACACTTTGGATTATTTTATCATAAATATTGATAAATTTTTCGAAATATAGATGATCATTTAGAAAATAAATGCCTTTATTTTGTAAAAAACATTTCAGAATTGAGTCAATTACTTTCAACATGTTCAGAATCTAAAATAGTAACATTAATCCAATCCATTATGTGATCAGTAGAAATAGGTTGGGAGATAACTGAATTGGAGTTAGTTGATTGTTTGATATTATTAAAATGAGAACTTGTATGAACCGAAATTGAAAAAAGATTGCATTCCCAAGAACACTTAACTGCTTAAATGGTAAAATTTCTTCAGGTCATTTAATTCCTGCTGACCTTATGTGCTGTGTATCACAGTATTTGTGCCCACAAGGTTCGGTGAGGTGGGCACACTGTACCGGCCAGCATAGTTGCGGCCCACTGTGGCCGCTGCATGGTTGCGCCGGGGGGCGCAGCAAGAGAAGGAATGGGCAGTACCGGAAGACGCCACTGGGAGCAGAGCAAGTAGCGACGCTTTTCCGTGGGCACCGGGCCGCGTCGGCAAGGCGGTCGCAGGAGGGGCATTTCCCCTCGATTCCCCGCCACAGAGGCGGGAAGTAAGAGACTCGCTCCGATGCCTCGGGGCCTATATATAGGGCCTCGCCCGGGGCGGTAGAGAGAGAGAATTCGGAAGCAGTGAGAGAGTGCCTAGTGACAGTAGTGAGTTCGGTTTGACGTGCGTGTGCTATGGTGATTCTTCTGGCAGACTGAAACTTGGCTTCGCATCGGTACATCTTCTGGAACTTTGCTTGTGACCTGACTTGGATTTGGATTGTGGCTTGACTGTAATAAACTGATTGCAAAAGAACTGTTGTTGTTTTTCCTTGTACATAACATTATGTTCCAAGGTATT
This sequence comes from Teleogryllus occipitalis, assembly GCA_011170035.1. NCBI lineage: Eukaryota > Metazoa > Arthropoda > Insecta > Orthoptera > Gryllidae > Teleogryllus > Teleogryllus occipitalis. The sequence continues at coordinate 15,720 of BLKR01010422.1, read as the reverse complement.
CTATGTTAGACGTTTCAAATGTTCGAGATATTTCAATGTTCAAAATTCTATGTTAGATATTTTTCTTATTAGATCGATAGACATATTACACTTCTGGATGTTATTAAGGGAATAATTGGCCACAATGCCGTAGTTCTTGAAAAAAGCTATTTGCAGGGGAAATGCTAAAACCGGTCAGATCAGAGTATGGCAAAATCGAAAAGCTGACATAAATAGACTGCAACATTTTCTCAAACTAAACTATCCGGTTTTCAAAAAGTTAGAAGGGGATTGGAAGACATACGGAAGAAATTCAAAGAGATCATTCAGGAAGCTCGGCAATGTTTCGTTCCCTTTAAGTACATGAAAAAGAATTAAGACCCAGAGTATTATAACACGGAAATTCACAAATTAAAAAGAAAAGTGAGGCACTACTGTTAGGCATCGCAGCGAGGCACATTTACAGAAATTCCGAAAAATTATGAAAGAAGTAGAAAATAAAAAGAAAACTGCACAAGAATCGTATCTATCTTCAAATCCGACTCCTTGCCGACGACTGTATATTCTGTAGAGAAAGTACAGAACAGCACGATATGATTCAACTACATGACGGTTTAAATAAAATTTATGATTGGGCAAAAGGTAGCAAAATTACTGTAAATGGAAAGAAAAGTAAAGCGATCGCATTTTGTAGGGCCAGAGCTGTTCATACAACACCGTATCAGTTATTTTTTAGATTGTTTTTTTATTGATTTTGTTGATTGTACATAGGTCAGTTTTAGTATAAACTTTACATATTTTTGATAGACTTACATAATAACTTACATTTAAAATTTATTTCTAAGACAAATCTAACATAAGCTTGAGGATGCCCTATTGGGTCCTCTATTCTGGTTCAAATTCGGAGAAGGTTTAGTGGAATATATTGTAGGGTTGTTTTTTTTAATTCTGGTATGGTTCAGGTTTTTAGCGAGTCTAAAGGTTGCAAGGGAAGGGATTTGAGGTAAATAATAATAAAAGTTGGTGGCTAAGTATGTGATGTGATGTTCAATGAGTTCTAAATTGAGTTCTTTGTGAAGCTGATGATTGGTGACAAACCACGGTGCATTGGTAATGGTTCTGAATGATTTGTAATTTTTTAGATTGGTTTTTGCGGAATGTATCCAGATGGGACAAGCATACAGCAGTAGCGGTCTTAGAATGGCTTTGTATATTGCAATTGAGGAATGATATGGTAATGGACTGTTTCTATAGATTAAAGGTTTTAATTGCAGTAGTTTTATTTTAGCCTGTTTTATTTTTTCGTCTATGTGCTGTTTCCAATTCAGTTTAGTACCTAAGTTTAATCCAAGGTATTTAATAGGTTTTTTAGGGGGTGCCAGTTTAGTTGATTGTTGTTTATTGTTAAGGGGTGGGGAAGGTATAGCGTCTTAGTGTGAATATTTTTGCTGCGGTTTTGGATGAATTTAGTTGTATTTTAAGTTTGGATGCCCAGCTATCGAGTAAGTTGAGGTATAGTTGTGTTCTATTTCTGATGTCAATAATAGAGTTGCCAGAAGAAAATATTGCTGTATCGTCCGCAAATTGGGCTATGTGAATGTTCGTTAATTTAGGAAGATCTGCAACGTATAAGTTGAATAGTGTGGGTGAAAGTGGTGAGCCTTGGGGGAGTCCTGCGTTAATTAGTCTAGGGTTGGAATGATGATTATTTACGTTCACTGAAAAAGTTCTATTGTTGAGAAAGCTATTGATAATTGATTTTATGTAGTATGGGGTGCCAATTTGTTTGATCTTGTACATTAAGGCTTGGTGCCATGTCCGATCAAACGCCTGAGTGATATCTATAAATACGCCTATTGTGTGATGCTTTTTCTGGAATGCTGTGTATATATGTTCGGATATTCTTAGTAACTGGTGTTGAGTAGATATTTTTTCAATAAATCCAAATTGTTCTTTAGGAATTATTTTCGTTATTGTTAGGTGACTGTTTAATCTTTGAAATATAATTTTCTCGAATATCTTTGATAATGATGGTAATAGACTGATCGGACGATAACTGTCAACGTTTGCAAGATTTTTATTTGGTTTACAAATGGGAATAATGATATGTTTCTAGGTATGCGGAAAGTAATTTGTTCTGAGACACGAATTGTAGATGTTTGTGAGGGTAGCTATTGCTGGTGCAGGTAAATGTTTTAATACGATATTATTTATATTGTCGTGTCCGGGTGATTTTTTAAGAAGCAGTTTATTAATATTTTTTTAATTTCAGAGGGTGAAATGTAGTGTATTTTTTGGTGAGGTCCATATTCTTGTTCTGATGCTAATTTGGTTATAGTGATGTGTCTAGGATGAAAATTAGTGTTATTGACAGTGAAAGTTGAAGCGAAATAGCTTGCTAGATCTTCTTACTTTTGGTAGGATGTGTACGCTTTATCTGTTGTTGAGTTTATAGGAGGTATCGTGTTTTTCTTCTTAAGTATTTTTCGTGTGAATTGCCTCAGTGTTATTACTGACGCTGAGCGACTGGATTAAGTTATGATACTTTTGGTTATTGAAGTTAGTTATAAGTCTCTCTACGACATTTGTTAATAGGTTTAGTTCCCTCTTAAGTTAACGTGTTCTTAATCGGTACCAAAGTCTTCTAGTTTTATTTTTTATTGAAATTGCTTTCAATATTTGTTTGGGTACTTCGTTGGGTAGTATTTTATGTCTGGTTGTATTTGAGCCGGGTGGAGTAGTTAATTGTATACTTTTTAGAGTAGAGTGTATTAATTCGTTGAAATAAGAGATGGATTGGTCTATATCCAACGGGGTTTTTAATGTTTTTATTTCGGGTAAGGAATTTATTACCGTTTCTTGAAATTTGTGCCAATTAATTTTTATTGAGTTTGGTTTAGGGGCGGGGGCGTGTTGCGGTACAAGTTGGTGTTTAGTAATAATTACCGGGATATGATCAGAGCCAAGTTCGAAAGTAGGTGTTGAGGGGGTGAGTATTCTTAGGTTTGAAATGTTTATTAGTTGAGCTAGAACTTTACCGTTGTGATTATTATTTCGACACCCCCAGCTTATGTGTTTTGAAATAAGTTCACCCAACAGCAACGTTTTCTCATAAATTAGGAAAGTTTGCATTTATAATTTTGGCTGTGGGGGCTTATAAGCTGTTATAATTTTCCATGGTTGGCTATATATATATATATATATATATATATATATATATATATATATATATATATATATATATATATATGGATAGCGACAGTTTCGATTCCTGGTGTGTCGGGTAGATTAATTTGGTGGTGATAAAGATAATTTTTGACCGCAATAAGTACCCTCCTCCTTTATTTTCCGTTCGATCGGTTCTATAAGTGCTGTAACCTGGAATAAATAGTTTATTTTTTTATTGTGGTGTTTTTCAGTGATATATGCTACGTCAATTTTATGATGATGCAGAAAATGAATTAGTTCTGTTTTTTTTATTATTGATGCTATTGGAATTCCAATTCATGATGGATATACTATTATTAGTGCGTTGAGTTGACACTATTATTGCTTTGATAGGCGGTGACAGAGTTTTGAATGGTGCCGATGATGGTAGGGATTAAAGAATTGATGAAATTATTGATACATGAGGTGATCAAGTTGATTATTGTGCTGATAATTGGATTATTAGATTCAGAATCATTTGTATGGGAAGAGGACTGGGAGTGGGTGTGAGAATTTTGTGAGTTGGATTGGATTCGATTTCTGGAGTTTGAGATGTGGGTGGTTTCGGAGAGTACTGGTTTGGGGTAATTTTGGGAAATTTTCTCTGGATTGATTTGAAGGAGGGGGTGGGGGGGATTAAGAGTTTTGAGGGTTTTCATTTCTGATAGTTTTGTTGCGATCATTGTTTTTTCTTTCAAGGATTTCTTTAAAATAAGAACAATTTGGATTTCGTATGTTCGCTCGATGATTTCCGTTGCAGTTCGCACAGAGGGGTTTTACTTTTGTTGGGGCACGTCACAGAATAGTGATTTCCGGCACAAAAAGCACAATTGATAACACGATTGCAATTATTCGTGTGACCGTAATGTAAACATCTCTGACACTGCAAGGGGCCTTGAGGTTTTATACGTCTTCTGTTTTCTGTTTCTACGTTCTTCTGTTTTCACACGATGATTACATATTTGCGTTATTGCTAAGATTGTTTCTATTGGTTGACCTCCGTTAAACTCGGCGGCCACAACAGGAACTGGATTTTTGTCTTTTAGTAGTCTTGTAACTTTGGTGATTGATGGGTAACGTTGTTTTAAATCTGAGAAGATTTCGAGTTTCGTAATTGACTGATGAACGTTTTTAAATACAACTGAATATTTTTTGTTAGATGGATCTTTAAACGAGTGAAAATTTCTGAGTTTGTATTAAATATTTAATTATACTACGAAAGTCTGTAGATGTGTTGGCACTGATTTTAACTTTGTTGTGTTTGATGTCTGCTACGAAATTTTGGGTAACTTTAATTTTTAATTCCTTGACAAAGTTATTAACTTGTTCGATGCGGGCAACAAATATTGATGGGATTCTATTTGATGTACTAATTTGGTCTTGTTACTTTTTTAGATACTCGAACCTTGTGTCCTCGGGCATGGGGTCTTTACTAGCAAGCAGACGAAATCTGTTATCTACTGGCACGTTATATTGAAGGTCACTATCATGAGTAGATGGATCACTGTAATTGCTGGATTCCGCACTTCTTTTTTATTATGAAAGTCATCAAGTTCACAGACTGACCTTTTTCTCACTGCACCTGAAGTTGGAGGTTGATGCTCCGTGCTGCTTGTAGCTCCTGTTGACTGGGTAGCATCCGAGCTTCCTTGAGTGTTGGTCAGGGTCGGGGCCATGCCGGGTACTACGTCCATGGCTTCCTCTGATGGCGAAACTTGTGGCGTCGGATTTTCGTCACCGTTAATGAAGTGTTGATGTCACTATTGTGAAGCGTTTGCAGGGCTTGACTAATAGCATGCCCTGTTGATGAGTCTGTGTCGCATGACAGACTGGCCACTACGAGCATCAGTCTTCGTTGCTACGCACTGCGGGAGAACAATCACTCGGCACTATGTTCCTTGGTAGACGAACAAGTCGGGACTGAGCGCTAGCAAGGTAAGCACAGCGGAGCTGGGCACGTCCGCACACCACCGCTGCTGAACGACGAGTGTATCAGCTAGGTAGTGATGTAGTTCCGCGAATTTCGAACTGTAAATACCATGGCATCCTCCTAGATAGCAAGTTGAGATGGGAGAAACAAACGAACTACGTAGTGGGTAAAGCTTGGAGGTCTTTGCGTTTCGTCATGAGAAATCTTAAAACATACAATACGAAAGCAAATGAAATCGTGTATACATCGCTTGTTAGGCCGGTAATGGAATACGGAGCTAGTTGTTGGAATCCGTACAGAATAGGACTTAAAAAGAGCTTAAAAATGATACAAAACAGAGCGGCCAAATACACATTTCGGAGGAATATGCCTGCGCATTGGGAATCAGTAGAACACTGGCGGAAAATGCAGGACTGCGCACTATATAAATTTTACATTGACGTTGGCATGGCAGGAAATTCGAGGAAAGCTAGGTAAACCAGTTTATGTAAATTGGTTTGATCACAAATATAAAATTAGAACTAGAATACAAAGAACGGACATACGCAAATTCTCATTCCCAAACAGAACAATAGTAGATTGGAACGATTTGTCTGCGGCAGTGTTTGAGTCTATTCCTTGCTCAGCGCGAGGTTTTAGAAAAAAATAAAACAATAGTCAATAGGGTGAGAACGTGTCGTGAAAGTGAAGCGAAAGGTGCGATTATGGATCGTCTACAGTTAAAAAGTATTGACCAGTTAATATTTAGGTGAAGTAATATGCGGTGCAGTGAAGTTATTTCTATAGTTTCGCTAATCTTAAATGTTTCAAAAACGTCTTTTTTAGGCCATTCTGACATACGTTTGGTATTTATTGATTTATGGTAACGAGTGTTTCCGTGTTAGAAACGTAATAATTATTATAAATATTGTATATTATTATATTATGGTGTTATGTAACAATGTTTGTCTGAAGGGTGCAGGCATGTGTGTATGTGAGAGTTCCTCGGTCTGTGTATGTATGTACGCGTGTATGTTCGTATAATTGTGTAATTTGTAAGTTTATGTATCTAAATGTTAGAATATATGTAGTTTCATTGTAGTGTATGTATGTAAATGCCATCTGCATGTGCTAGGTAATGACAAATATAATTTGTTTTTATATTGATTTTTTATATATTGTTTTTGATTTGTAATTGTAAATGTACTTTCATGTTTCTACATTCTGCCATCGGACATCTGCCCAATTGTTGAAAAAGCTTATATCACACATCATATTTTACAAATAAACCTTTGGTTAACATGGGTTGCCCCTTACCTATTATCTTGGCATATATTGTGACGGAGGATTAAAACTAACTTGTTTTCAGAAACCCAGTTTCAGACTCAATTGTTATTTTAGGGAATGTGGATGATACCTTCTCTATTATCACCAAAGTTCATGAAATGCTTAATTGTTTCTCAAATTTTCATAGCTGTCTGAAATTTACTTATGAATAAGAATTACGCGTTCTGGATTAGTTGGTTATTAGAGATCGGTAATATATGGCTAATGTCCGAATCTAGCTAATTTGCGAATTAGCTGATTAATTTCCCCATCCGATATGGATGGCTAAAGTCCGAAGTAGGGACAGTTTCGAAGCGTGTTCAACAAGATGATTGCACGTTAGCCAACAGTGGCTACGATATGTGACGTCAAATACGTTACAGAGAAGAGGAATAGCAGAAACATGTGAAAAACAGGAATCAGACTTTTGGTGGGAAGTATCTAAGGCTACGGCTACGTGAGAGCTTCCAGCTGAGGAAGGGCTGAGATACCAGGTGTCGTTGCAAGTTTCGCTATAAATTTCAATTTACAAGATACCTTACTTCAGTTGACGCTTCTCTACGCATTTCCGAGTTGGGGCAACTAGACGCTGGCCTCCGCGATTTACTTAAAACAACCTTGAACGTGCGCAACGTACAATTTGAATATATATTTTGCCAAAATACTTCTCGCAAACACACAAAATGCCTCACTCTCGGAAAAAGCCCCCGTACTGTAGCTAATGTCAACATTAGCCGGATGATATCCGAAATTACCAGTTCATCGTCATTTGAAGAGCTTTATCGAAACCTTCTGGCAAATGTGCGAATTAACAAGTTGTTTACGGTGAGCGGTAGCTCAGTGCATCAACTGATGTCACTGCAGCGCCTCTGACCGGGAGGTCCTAGGTTCGAGTCCTGACGGCGGCAGGATTTTCGACACTAGCTTTTCAGCTAGGTCGAATTCAGTCGCTGCCTGGAGGAGAATTCTAGCGACCGGCTGCTCTGATCAGTATTTTTCTGTGGCTTCTCCGATCAACACCAGGCGATTGCCGGAGCAGAACCCTATCAAACGGGCCACGGACCGCGCGCGATTTTTCCTTCCTCTTCCTTGTCCTATCCTCTCCTTACACACACACTTACACTAACATGCATTACACTACCACATATTCCGGGAGACCGGTCGGGAGCTTAAAGCTTGTCCCGGCTGGGGCGGTGCCCCGGTGGTGGGGGAGTCCTGGTTAGGGGGAAACCCTACTAGCCGACGATAGGTCGGCGCCGGATCTCGCCATCCAGCAGGAGATCACCGCCATCTCCCGAGAAAAAAAACATGCACTACACTCACGGGACTAATGACCGAAGCAGTTGACGTGCACGGAAATACGAAAAAATCAATCAACCAATCAACAAGTTGTTTCGTGACGGTAGTCGTGACACACTATTCAAAAAGCCCACCATTTTCCAGAATAAGGGCCAAATATTTTTGGCAACGCATCGATTAAATTATGCACGATATGGGTAAAAAAACTGGCAACAGTAATCATCAAAATTCTCATAACTCTTTCTGTTGTAATGTCTCTTACTTTATTGCCTTACTCCGAAAGAAGAGAAAGTATTGTAATCGTGCGCCGGAAAACTGTGATTTCTCGACAGAAAAACTATTATTGCTGGGCCCTCGTAGAGCAAGAGTGGATAAATCTTGTTCCGGTAAGTAGTAAATTACTTCCTCTAACACATTGTGTTGTCAGAATTCGTTGTGTGGGTCCCTGATACCGAAAAATCAACCAGCTGCCCTCTGTCGTCGCCCAAAGTACTTTTTTTGACATTTTCGGTTTCCGAATAGTAGAACCGAAACATTACTTTAAGAATATTAAAGAAGACTAAAACCTCGGCCTAAATAGACATTTTCATTGAAAAATTTAAAGCCGTTTTTAAGAAAATGGCGTTTAAGCGTTATTGTAAATGCAAAGTTTGAACCTCTTTTTCACGTAAATCTATCGAGTTTTCGAAAAACTTCATTTAAAATCATTTGAATCACTTCCACTCACAAATGCAATAAGGTATACAAATCGATGAGAATGTGCGTATTAACGACATAAGATATTTAAATAACCTAATTTTGTCTAACTAAAAAAATAAAGAATACACCAAATTGAACTTAACGTCATATTAAACACTGCCATTACCACTTTCCCTTGCAAAAGTTTGAAGAAAAAAAATTGGAGCCATTTTTGAGAAAATGGCGTTTAAAGGTTTCTGAAAATGCAGAAATTTAAACTCATTTTAGCAGAAAACTTTTGAGTTTTCGAGAAACTTTATGACATTTTTTTAGCACATGTACTCGAAAATATAATAATATGAAAAAATTACCTCTATTGTAAATATTACCGCCGCGAGAGACAAATAAAAAATTCCAATTTGGACATTTTGAAAAAACAAAATAGATCAATGTGACATTTATGTCATCATATATTGAACATTTGGCACTACCCCTACCATAAACTTCAAGAAAAAATATGGAGCCATTTTTGAGAAAATCTTGTTTTTGTTATTTTTTAAAATTGCAAATATTGCACGAAAACTACAAAACTTTTCACAAAATCTACATGACCTTAATGAAAGAACTATTTATGAACAACAAATTTCATTTGAAGGAAAAATCTCTATCTTCAAGAAGAGGTTCATAACTGATTCGTAGACTTCCGCGGCCGGAGTCATAAGCAGCAGTATAGCTCTGAAGGCCACAATAAGATAGGCGAAACGTCAGCTCAATCAACCAAGACGCGGCTCATCCCGGACAGCCAAGAATACAGCAGTATGGCTCTGAAGGCCACAACAAGATGGCCGAAACATCAGCTTCAACGACCAAGACGCGGATTATCCCCGACAGTCGAGAAAACATTCTCTATCTTCAAGTTTGTAGTTGTAGGAAGATGACGAAAAAATTCAAACTTTTGCAATTTTCGAAAATTCACAGTTAACCATGAAAATCAGACCTACGCCATCTTTATAAGTACATTTACTCTATTTTTACAAGAAATTTATAGAACAAATTTGGAGCCGTTTTTGAGAAAATTTTGAAAATGTCCCGGGGGCTTCATGTAAAGTACCGCCAAAAAATTAATGAATGTTTCTCAAAATTCGACTCAGGGCAGATCGACAGGGGTTTATTCAGTTTGAAAATAATTGTACGAATTTTTCAGGCGCTAGTGTTGTTCACATACACCAGACGGACGGACGGTTTTGAAGAAGAAGAAAGAAAAAAAAAAAGAAAAAAAAAAAACCTTTTCAGAATCAGGGGACCCCAGAACGTGTATTTCCGTTAAAATCTCGAAATCGATTTTCCGCAGCATTACATAACTTTGTACTACGTATAGTCCGTATACACGCGTGGTCCGTATATGTGTTTACGAGAAAGTAAAAAGATATAAAAATAGTATTAAAAGCTGGACATGCGTCAATGAGAATATTTTAACACTAGATTTTAAAATAAAAGGAATAGAGATGGTGTTTATAGGTATATATGCCTCTGAAACAGAGAAGATTGCATTTTTTAATCAATTGACGAGTGCCTTAGGTGGAATCGCTAATAGTAAAGTTTTATTTTTACTTGGGGATTTTAATGGTGAAGTAGGAAGGCAAACGATGTGGTGGGAAGGTAAAGCAAGGAAAATGTGAATGACAATGGTAAAAGTCTGATAGAAGTGTATGCAATATAGTTTAAAAATCTGGCATGGGTTCTTTAGACATAAGGGTATTCACAAATTTACATGGATTAGAGGAACAAGAAGAACAATAATAGATTACTTACTTGGCAAACAGAACAACATCAAAGCCAAGGTGGAAGACATCAAAGTATATAGGGGTGCCGAATGCAACTCAGATCACTATTTGCTGAGGTCAAAATTATAACTTCCATTTGTGAATAAAACCCAACAAAATGATGTTCTAGACACACCTTTCAGCATACAAATCCCAAAATATAAACTTTATCTTCCAACTGTCCCATCAATAAATTTCCTATGTAAACTAAGACTCAGTGGAAAGCTATCAAATATAGATTACACACGCATTTACTATTATACTTATTTTTGTTTAAAATTCCTGATTTTTCAAATATTGCCAAAGTTTTTTTTTTTTTTTTTTTTTTTTGCGACTTCCTACATCTATCATATTGAAGTTAAGAGATTTTTTATTTTATGACACCTGTTCAAAGACAGATCTTATAACGTCAAGTACCATTTTTCAAACAAGCGAGAAGTTTTCGCGTAATTTTGCATGAAATTTAGGTAACATTTAAACAATTATTTTCTCGAAAAAGGTTCAATTTTTTTCCTTTAATATTTCTCCTTGTATGTACTTACTAAAAAAGAGGTGCTAGTTCCATTTCTGGGGAACACAATTTTCGAAAATTGCAAAATGTTAACTTTCCAAAACTAGAATACTGAAGGTAGATATTGTCACAAAATATGTTCTGAGAAAGCAAATCTGTAAAAAACTCAAGTACAATTATTTTAAAAAATTGTTTTCATACAATTTCTGAGTAAAGTTAATGCAGTTTATAAAAAAAAAACATTTTCTCAAAAGCCACTCAAATTTTTTTCCACTGATAGAACAAGGGACACTTAAAAGAATGATACAGGTCTCACTTTCACTGAAATCTCTGAATTTTCAATAACTGCAAAAACTATAAATGTGAGAAAGCATATGCTGCTGTAGCACTAGTTTGAAAATATTGAGGGATGGCCACAATTTTTAATTCAGAAAATTTAAATCTCTACAAGTAATGACAAATCTGAAACAATTATCAACAGACATAATAGGGTAGTCTTGGCCTAATGTGTTATAGCAGAATCCTTTTGGAAACTCATGGGGAAGACTGAAGTTTCCAACAGGATCCTGCTCCTAGGCTTCGCATTTCTAAGAGTATCTTCTCCACATTCTGACCTGAATCCACTCACAAAAGTAGAAAGAGATTAAAATCTTAGAGTACTAATAAATATTATTTTTCATGAAAGGGCTTTGTTTAAAGTAGGTATTCATAAAAAAATATAAATTTTCAGCTGTGTTTGAACTTGACAAGTATAAATAGATTTTTTAAAAAAACCTGCAAAAATTTTTTACAATGAATTTGTTCAAAAACAAGCATTTTTAAAATACTCAGATTTTTTTCTAGATCATGTCACATATCGCAACACCAATAGTTCTAATGCCGTTCAAACTCACGTTATGCAAATCATACTCTAATTCTAGAGAGAAAAGAAATGCACACATGCACTAGAAATCAAGTGATAAGACGCAAAACAAGATTTCATATTCAATTTATTATATTCACCACATAATACTGCATTAATATTGTATTTTACTACATAACTCTGGACAAACAAAGATGACCATACATGTACAGCAAGTACACTTCTATACAGAAAGTATATAACTTAAAAAATCCTCACACACAATCTCATTTCCATACTCCTGAAACATCATCAACAATTTGCAAATGTACTTAATATTATTTACAGTCTGAAGATAATTCTTGTTACTGCTTAGATAAAATATTCCAAGATATATATGTACAAAATGTATTTAGTAAGCATATATGTTCATAACTGAGCCTTTTGAAATTAAACTTTTCACTGTAACTTGAAAAACATGCACATAACGGTAATTTACTAAAACTAAATTATAAACAATCTCCTTTAAATAAAACCTGTATTAATATACATCAAATCTCTATGTCCTTAGAAAGAAAATTACCATTCAGGGCCAGCCTAATTATTAATACAATATAATAAATTCATTAAAAATATAGGTTTTTGATCAAAGCATTACAAAATATGGCCAGGATGCATAAATAATCAATAAAATTCAAACTTCTAATAATAAAATGAGAGATCTCTGGTAAGTAATAAAGAATAAGCAGTATTTCTGTACTGTAAATATACATGCAGGGATCTCCAAACGTTTATCAAAAGGACGACATCAAACCTTTAGTAAAATCAGGCAAGACAAAATTTGTAAAAATTTTAATGTGACAGATGGATACATATAGATATATATAATTTTTCCTCCTAAAAATCATGTTAACTCATCCAATATAAACAAGAAAAGTCACATGAATTGATAATCCTTGCATAATATTCTATAAATTTCATTTTCAAGCACATTTCTACAAATTATTAATGAAACGTTCTAATTTAGTTTTAAAATAAAGCATTAAATTTAGTTCAAGAATAAGAAGAAAGAATAAATGTTATTTAACAAAAGTTTCTATTAATTCGACATTTTTTTCCCTTCCATTTTGTATTAATAAATTAGATGCAGCCTGCAGTTTAGGCCAAATGAAGCTCATAGTTTAGAGATCCCTGCTGAAAAAGTAAAGGCAGGCAGCACTTCCAATACAGATCACCTAATTACTTGGACACATTGTCATCATACTATCTCATTTTCCAACATCATAACAACATATTAGCTTAAAACAAGTATCACAACAGCAATACAAGCTTCAACAGTATCTATGAAATTTAAGAGTAAACCATTTTTGCAAGCACAATGACATTCCCAATGCCAAAAAACAACTGGCAGTGAACAGCATTCTGATGAACTAAAAAGCTAACTCTGTCTACCTGCCTGCCTCCCACTGAAACAACCAAAGGGAGCTTTTCAGCTCACAGAAATCACTCTTTATAAGCAATGTAGTTCCAATGCTGACATTATCTACAATGAAGAACAAGTTGAGCTTTCTGTAAGCTCTGTAGAAGACTTGTGGTTTCTTCAAAATCAAGGTCACTTACTAAGGTACTTCTCATGACTAAGTTCTCCTGAAATGGTTTCATTAACTATTTTACTTGCAAAGTTGAGACCACTTATCTCAATACATATGTTTACAGTTTCGTTAGTATCAAAAGCATAACAAACACAGCACACTTAGTTAATTTTAAAAAATGAAATAACATATAAAACACTTACTTCTCCTTATCAAGATGTTAAGACACAATTAACTCACAAAACTCACTACAAACAGTAAGCATTATCTGCACTTTTCATTAAATAATATTTCATCACGCAAAGCTACTTGCTCTCAAGAAAAAAAGCTACAGATCATTCCTGGTTTACAAACTTAGAATTTCTAAAACAATTGATAGATAACTTTTTTAAATTACCAGTTGACAATGAAATTTAATTTTCAGTTAAGAGAATCAGAACCAAAGTTGCTTGACAGAATAAACCAGTGCTATTGAAGTTTCATTAATAGGCATCAGTGCCATTTAGATTAAATGTGTGTCATCATTTTAAAGCACTGAAACAAATTCATCTGCCTGAAGTTATTTACAAAATTGTTACTGAGAGTTTCGTACAAAATAATGTTAAAAACAAATTTATTTGAATTTTCCATTTATAAAAAACTATGTTAACAAAATACGAAACACATTCTTTATGATCAGAAGAATAAAACTTTGACAAATATTATGTGGGGAATATACATTATTCCTCACTGTGAAATGATCTAACAATCTACACAAATGTTATGTACAAAAGCTGATGACTGCAGATGTATAAGAGGGTGCATACAAATTTTTTTTTTTTTACATTCTTACACATTATAAATAAATGTTCAGCAAATGTGAGTGCTACATTTGAAACATTTCACTAACACTAAGGATTAAGAGTCAATACATGAAATACTTTTAGAGTTTGTGTGTACGTAAAAAAAAGACATCTCATTTTCTCAGAAATTTCTCAGATTTTAAGATTACATAGATATTCAATAAACTATGTGATGCAAACTGCATCAAAAGGCTTCATGTGTTTTGTATTGCCATTTGGCCAGGAATTAATACTTGTAGCTCCTTTGGAGTATCATCTCTCTCGTTCTGTTAAGCACTGTTTTCTGCCAGTGCCAAGAAAGTATTTTACACTATACACCATTAAGCCAAAAAGAAGTCTGCTGTTAAGTAAGAACTTACTAACAACAAACTTCTTTCCCACTTTTTATAATACCAGTAAGATTTATAGTTGACCTAAATTTCAAGAATAACTTTCTTGTAAAAGTAAAATTAATTTTCTACAACTGAAAAAAATAGTTACTAAAATAACATACTTGATATCCCCCCCCCCCCCAACACCAACAACAACTAAACCACAAGAAACAGGTTATGATGGAAAGTCGAAGGTTTCGTCAAAAAAAAATAAGTACAGGACTATAGTTACTTTTGAGTATCAAATCTATCAGTAGGTGCAGAAATCAATAAATCTGTCAACACAACATTCTTCTCAAATTTAAATATCCAAAATTCTGAAAGTAAAGTAGTAATTTAAGGTTTCTTCTTGCATAAACGAGTTACCCTTAAAACGATGTCTACCAGGCATGCAAAAGTTGGTCACAAAAGTAAAGCACTCTTGCTCTCACAGATCTGCAAATGTCATCCTACATAGGAAAGTTTTCATTGAATGTTTGGAGGATACCCTTGTTATTTTTGTGCCTTGTTTCACCATTGACCTGCCCCTTGTTCCAGAAAGCCTGGGGTTCCTAAAGGTGCAGACTTCATTTGAGATTTCTTAAAATACCACTTTTAATCTACTAATATTTGTTTACTATTTTAATCCAGGATTTTGTTTCAGCAGAGAAAGTTGGCAAGTTATTCGTGCGTACTTTTCTATTTTTTCCAAAATCTATTTAAGTCTGCACCATTTTTGTAAGTTTTCTACAATACTTTACTTAAAAATGGAGAAATTATAATTCAATTTTTGGAAGACCTAACACAAAATTAAACTTTCTTTTGACGGATTCCCAAGTCTAATAATGCAAATCATTTGTTACATAGGAGCAAATATTTCTTCTTATTAAATTTTGCCAAAAATGCTCTTTGCTACTTTTATTTGTAATGCAACTTAGTGTAGTAAAAGAGCAAGGGTAGGAATTCTGAAGCTCAATGTATACAAATTTTATTAATCCCTCATATTTCGCTTAGTTTGTTTTACTGTTTTTTGACATAAATTTTTTTAAAAAATTTACCAGTAATTCTCTTGAGGTTTGCAAGAATATTGATCTTAGAACCATGGACTATTGATGTGTATTCTTTCCAACAAAACCTTGATCCTTGGCTTTCACTTGAAACATCTGCCTTGTCTCGTGGAATCACCCCTTCTCTAAAGCCAAGCCTTGGTCCTCTCATGACTCCGGATACTTGCAAAAGCAGGCCGCTGAGTTGCCCACAACCAATTTCGTTTTGACTTGGTTCTAATTTTCTACAAATTTCAAATAACAAGGGCAATCATAACAAAAAACAAAACAAAACAAAGCTGACACACACAAACAAA